>VDFB02028543.1:0-49996 GCA_007258455.2 Sequoia sempervirens
CTCTCCCTCCTCCCCCCTCTCCCTCTCTTAGGTCTCTCTCTCTCAACCCTCTCCCTCCTACCCCCTCTCCCTATGTTATATCTCTCTCTCTCTAAACCCTCTCCCTCCTACCCCTCTCCCTTTGTTAGGTCTCTCTCTCTCTCAAACCTATCCCTCCTAACCACTCTCCCTCTCTTAGGTGTCTCTCTCTCTCTCTCAACCCTCTCCCTCCTACCCCATCTCCCTTTGATGATCTTGACAAATCTCAATTATGATTTTAAGCCATTAAAAAAGTGTGTGTGAAGATTGATGAGAAAATATCAAGTTATTCATTTGAATTTAACCTTATCATGACCACCTATGACATAGACATTATAAGAGCATCTCAAATTTCAATAAATTATATTCATAAGAGGATAGACAAGGTAGTGAACTCTTTGAAAAAATGCCTCAAAGAAATGTGGTCTCAATGTGATGGAATGGCATGATGAATGCCATGAGAAGCAAATATTTGTGGATTGTCATGGCATTCCATCACCATTGAGACCACATTTCTTTGAGGCTTTTTTTCAAATAGTTTGCTTCCTTTTCTATGCTATTGCTTATTAGTATGATTTGATAGATTTTTCCACAAGCATCCATAGCTTTTTTGGAAGCACCTATTTTAGGCTTTTAGCCATATCAACAAGGAAGCGAACTGTTTCATAAAATGCATTGGTAAACATGCATGATAAATGTAGTAGAATAGACAAGGCAACAAAATATTTCAAAAAATGCCTCAAAGAAATTTTGTCTCATGGTGATGGAATTCCATGAAAATCCACAACAATTTTCTTGTCATGTGATGCAAAGGGGATGGGACTTTAGTGAAAACTCAAAATTTCAAGGATTACAATGATGCAATCTCAAACACTCTTCCAGGAACCCTGATGGAGACAAGCCTCAATAGTGCACTTATAACTTGGTTGCTTTCCTAATGGACCCAAACCCTTGGAGTGATCTCAAGGAACTCAAAAAACTTTTCTTGAATGGTTCCAAAGCCCCAAACCTCTGTCTTAGACAAAACTCACTTTTTGCACCTTGACTAGGCTTCTAGCGATGGTTTTTTGACTTTTCACTCAACTTTCCCAAAGGAATCCTCAATATAATGACTGATTCATATGTGATTCATGATGATACACAACATATCAAATCATTTATGGCACTTGTTTTGGATCAAACCTACCAAAATCTGCTATTTCCTCAAATTTAAGGCCTAATTAGCCCACTTTTTCAAAGCAACCCCTCTCTAAACTAATCCCCTGACTATGAAACTTTCAACAGTGTTTTAAAATGTTCCCAAACCAAATATTTTAAAGATATTAGTCTTCTTTGACACCCTCAACACCCTAAATCACAAAACCCTCAATAAATTGCTCCAAAACTAGGGCCTCTTGAAAATTAGCTTTCCCAACACTTCCAAAACCTTCTCTTGTACTTTTCACCAATAAATCAACATATATAAACACCTTCAACTCAAAAATATACCCCTTATTAAGGTAGATCTCTTGCGGCTACACTTTAGGCACCATTTTCATGCCCTTTTCCTTGCTAAAACTCGGTGTACACCCAAGAATCACTCTTTCCTGTACAATAACTTGTTATATATGTATAATAAAAGTTAGATATGATCCATTTCACAAATTTTCAGCCACACTCTCCCATGAAATGGATCATTTATTCATGAAGACTCTCAAAACTAGTGAAAAATCTGTACTTTTTGAGGACAATCAGCAATATAACACAAGAAACTAATTCCCAACATTATTTAGGTCATTCAAAAGGTTAAATTAATGTAAATACAAGTCCTTAAACCATCCAAATGAGTATGACACCAAGAAGAATCAGAGATTCATCAAAAAAACTCAAGAAAATGCAAAAAGATTGAAGTTTTTATTGATTATTTGTAGCAATCCGTACAACACTTGCAATATCAACCAACCCTCCATACAAATTATTTCTATAGGCTTATAGACTCATCCTAAAACTGTCCCAACTGATTAGAGTTGATTTTATTACATTATTGTGATTAAAACTCCTAAAACTCACTTTTCCACCCAAAGTTGGATTTCAAAAATTTGAATTTCCAACATTGCAATTTATTAACTCCTATTAACTATAAAGCTTCCAAAACTATTACATATCATCATTCAACCTTATTTAACCTAATTAAAACATCATATACCTATTTAAACTCCTAGAACATCATTGTTCCATTTACAAGTCAATTTGGTCCTATGGTCCTTATCAGGACCCTTAGGACTTTTGATCTTCCTATTACACTCATCCATGCCAAATGCCATTATAGGATTCAAAATGCTATAATTGATGCTCTGGAAAGGTTTATAGGCCTTCAAGACCCCTGCCATCTCCTAACTCTCCAAATGATCCTTAAGGAGCTTGGGTGCTCCTGCACCATCATGGCATTCCACCACCATGAGACCACATTTCTTTGAGGCATTTTTTTCAAACAGTTCATTCCCTTGTCTATGCTATTGCTTACTATTATGCTATGATAGATTTTTTCTAAGCATCCATAGCTTGTTCAAAAGAACCTATTTTAGGAATTTATCCATAGCAACAAAGGCAATGAATTGTTTGGCTAAATGCTTTGATAGACATGTATGAAAAATTTGTTAGCATAGACAAGGCAGTGAACTCTTTGAAAAAATTCCTCAAAGAAATGAGGTATCATGGTGATGGGATGGCATGATGAATGCCATGAAAATAAAATTGCTATGGATTGTCATGGCATTCCATCACCATTGAGACCACATTTCTTTGAGGATTTTTTTCAAACAGTTTGCTTCCTTTTCTATGCTATTGCTTATTAGTATGCTTTGATAGATTTTTTCCACAAGCATCCATGAAAGCTTTTTTAAGGAATATTTTAGGCACAGCCATAGCAAAAGAGCGAGCTTGTTTGATAAAATGCTTTGGTAGCTTTATGTATGATAATGTAGTAGCATAGACAAAGGGCAACAAACTATTTGAAAAAATGCCTCAAAAGAACTATGGTCACATGGTGATGAATCACCATAATCCCTATGTGTTTTTTTCATGACATTTCCACCACCATGGACCCACATTTCTTTGGGGCATTGTTCCAAACGCGGTTCATTCCCTTGTCTATGCTATGATAGATTTTTTCTAAGCATCCATGGCTTGTTCAAAAGCACCTGTTTTAGGTTTTTAGCCATAGCACCAAGGCAATGAACTGTTTGGCTAAATGCTTTGATAGACATGTATGAAAAATGTCTTAGCATAGACAAGGCGTGGAACTCTTTGAAAAATGCCTCAAAGAATCTCACTGATGATAGGCCTCATGAAATCAAAAGCATTTTGATTGTCATGGCATTCCATCAGATCATGAACCTCATTTCTTTGAGGCATTTTTCAAAAGAGTTCCTTTGCCTTATGCATGATATTGCTTACTATTATGCTTTTGATATATTTTTCCAAGCATCCATAGCTTGTTCAAAAGCACTTGTTTTAGGCTTCGATACATAGCAACAAGGCAACATGAACTATTTGACAAAAATGCTTGATGGTATGTGAGAGGAAAAATCTGGTAGTATAAAATAGGTGAGCTGATTTTGAAAAAATGCCTCAAAATGTGAAGGGTCTCATAGAGATGCCATGACAATAAATGCAATTGGCAGAGTATCCTAGTTATTTTATGCAGTGTGGAAGTAATTGCATAACTGCTTAGGATTGACTTTGTAAAACATATTGTAGTGAAATTTTGTCATCTATCGATTATCTAGTTGTGGATTATGAAGCGTGAAGCAATGCTTCGGTTTGAAAGATAATGCAATACAATGTAATCAACGTTATGAATATAAACTACAAAAATCTATTTTTTACTAAGTTATTGGTTAAGTTTTCAGTTCGGGATCGGGTTCGAGAACTCGGTTTGCCGGTTCAGGAATTTTTTTTTTAGGGTTGGGTTTGTTTTGGGTTTGGTCATACAAAAACATATCAAAATTAGAAATATATACATATTTACAGCAGTAATCAAGTTAAGAATAAACCACCATATTAATAGTCAAATAACATAGCAAAAATATACCACCACTTTCATAGTCAAATATTAAAATATTAGTGATCTACTCGAATGTCATGATACAAAATTATAAATTAAAGTTCAAACATAAAAATGTCAAGTGTTTACAATCAACCATTATTGATCATTGATCAGTCTGAAAAGTGTGAACATTTTTCTGTGTGGAAGGAAAACAAGAAAATAGTGTTACATAATTATTTACATTATGAAAGAGCCAAAATCTTTTTCTTGCAGATCGTAGAAGAATCTCAGTGATTTTTTGGGTGTCCTTGCCTTGGAATAGAACTATCCTGAGCCATGAATGATTAACCAGGAACTGTGAGAAAGAAATAAGATAAATCACATGCAGCTTGTTGCAATTTCTTTCCTTGGGAAAAATGGTAAAGTTTTCTTTTTCAGGGAGAATCTCCTTTAGAGTTTGAATGCATTGATAATTTTCAAGATAGACTTAGCCAAATATGTCATCTAGGTTTGAAGCTTTTAGGTAAAATGTTTGCTTCTCAAAATTTTGTTCAAAATTCAAGAGGCTCTCCTCCCTTAGGGAAGAGAAGGCCTATCAAACCTAACACTCTTATGCAACATTTCTTAAGTTCTTGTTGATGCAGTATTAGATGTGAAGTTTCAAAATAGGCATGGTTATATAAATTCTCATCTCACGGCTATCATTGCATAAAATTAAGAATTTTCAATCCTTTATGGTCTAGACAAGAGAAGTATGGAGTAGTGTTCCAATGCTAAAGTCTTATTGTGAATCTCTTTGCTATGAGTGGTTCAAAAATAAGGAATTTGTCTTCTGCACCAAATGAGAAATATTGACAATATGTGCTAGGAACGAATAAGTCCATAAGATCGAGTATGCAAGAACTAAGAATTGCAAAATTGGCTTACATTTGACTTCCAAGCATAGAAATTTTCACACTTTTCGATGTTCACATCTAAGTTAAAAAATATATGTGCATAAGTTGTAAAGTATACACTTGAATACATGTAACTCATATCTATTGAACCATGAATTTATAATTTACAAATATGGAAACCATCGATAAAAATATTTGTATTAATCAAATAGCCATGTACGCATACATCAACATATGTCGATATAAGTATAAAATATAGTTACAAAATAGCCATATAGGCTTACGAGAATGCCATATAGGCATTCAATGTCAAATATATCCAATACAAAATATGTACAAAATTTTGATGTAGGCATACAATAAAGGGCTCTGTGCATTCAAAATTCATTTCTATCCATGCTCTGATTCAAATACAATTTTCTTTCCCTTTCCTGGGTGATCCGATGGCAATAAGTCTGTCACCTATTTCTACTGTGCTTCTGGAGTGCTCCTGCTGCTCCTCCTAGTGTTTAGCTTTTGGTGAAGTTTCAACTATTACAATAAGAAGTAAAGACATTAATATATAGGAATTACATTATAAAAATTAATATATTTAACAAAATAATCACTTATGTCCATCTCACGATCACTCTCTTCGATGGAAATATTTGCACGCCGATGCTCAGGCATGCTCAAGCCCTGTATAAACCATCCAAATAGGAATTAAAGTATGAATCAATAATATTTTTATTTTTCACTAGAACTAGTTCATCTATAACAATGAATGTAAATTGAAATTTAGTAATTTTCCTCATACCTCCCCTATCAGAGCCATCGAGGATTGTATATCGGAGGAAACACCAATATCCATTGCCCTCATAATGTTTGGCGATGTTTCTGTTGCCAACATCTAAAAATAAAACAACAAATTATTCAATCACAAAAAAGTTACAATAGCGATCCATGTGATGACTTATAATGTATGAGATCTAATGAACAAAATTTTGAGTACAAGTATTAAACATATATATTTCTAATTATTAGTTATCGAATTTGAAGTAATGCTTTGATTTTGAATGATCTGTGTAATGCAACATAAGGTCAACAATATGAATATAAACTACACAAATCTATTAAACTTAGAATTCATTACTTAAGTTCTCTTAAAATTCTATATATACCTCTGTGAACGTTTGATCAAATCTACTGGCACTTGGAGGTGTTTCCTTGAAACCTCCAATAGTACCCTGTTCAACATCCAAAATCACATATTAAAATACCATTCCTAAAACAATGCTATTAACACATGTAATAAATTTATAATTGTTTACTAACTTTACATACCCCACCGATAGGTGTACTACAAAAATAAGTAGGTGGATGACTGGTGTATCCAGTCTCTACACTATGACCCTACAATTTTATTAAAATAATAAAACTAAATTAGTTAATTTTGCATTTCACAATCAAAATTTAATAAATTAAATTCAATGAACATGCTGAATTTTACAAGTGTCAATGCCATATGCATCATGCAAAATGTCAGCCGTCCTCTCCATCCCCATAGATGCATATGGATCAGTGCATAGTAGCATATGGATCCTGCGTAGCACCCTCTTGAGTTTCGGTAAAGTCATACAAACAAGTCACCCGCAAGATTGACACACATGGGTTTGAAGGCCACCACCTAAATACTCCCCTGGATGGCGTTATACAATAGGGCTAATGTGATGGATGACACTCTGGGTCAAAGTTGTGATCGCCTGCAATGTCTCTATGTCGACACTCTCCTTCGCAATGACAGGCATCACAATTTGCTCACGAGGCGGCCTAGCAGAGGTCGTCTCCCTTGCCAGCGTGGGATCCGGCTATGCACCAGGCCTATCCTAAGCTGACCCCCCACCTCTCCCCTGGAACTCCCTCATATCAAAATAATTTGGATTTGGTTCAATACAAACTCACTGTATAGTTTCCTAAGAAAATATTGGGGGACTTCACAATTATTGCACAATGGGTAATCAAAGACCATATACCATCTTTCATAAAAATAGTTCTTAATCTCTTGGTGGTGGCACCAATGAATAGGAAACCTTTTTGCATTGAGGGTAAGATTTTTATTTGTTTTAGGGTCAGTGAATAGAGAGCACAAATCACCTTTAGTAATTTTTAAATCTTTTACTTGTTTATATGATAATTTTTCTGCATAATATGCCTTAGCTGTCTGCCTCCTATCTTGCCATCCAGATATTTGTTGGGTGATTGCATCTACATTTTTGAACATATCTTTCAATGAATTTGCTAGAACCATTTTTTCTATGGTTGAAGCATTTGGATCACTCAACCTACTGATAAGATCCTCAAGTTGTTTTCTATTGTTCTCAATTTCACTCCTCAAATTTTCTTGAGTGCCAGGAGGGAATTGAGAGAATGGTGGGGAGGAGTTGATTTTGTTGAGGATTTTGCTGTTGAGGATTTACCTCCTCTTCTTGTTGAGGATTTGTAGGATTTCCTACAATTTAAAAAAAAAAATCAAATCTAACCTAAAACAAACAAAATCAATTTCAAACTAACAAATTCAAAACAAATAGTAAACAATACTTACCTCCTGCATCTCTTCATCGTCTTGGCACCATATTTGCAGAAAAAATCCAATTGTTCTTGATGAAATTTGTAGAAGTCCTTCCTCCTAGAACGCGAGTGTGAAATTGAGGGTTTTTGGCTGTGGGCAAAGCTAAGAAACAGTGAAAAGAAAATGATACACATTTCACTTTTTTTCTTTTAAAAACACATAACGCGCTCACGTTATAACGTGAGCGTGTTATAATGCGAGCGCGATATGTGTTTCCCATTTTTTTCTCATTTGGCCACAAAAGTGCAACCAACTTCATGCTCCCGCTTATGTGCTTCTCTTAGAAAGATCAATGTAGGAAATAACTGTCTATTTATGCTTTAGGACATAGTTGTACGTGTCTTTGAGGCAACCTAATCAAATTAAAGTTACCGAAGGCACTACTATTTGGAGTTTTCATTAGATGCACTCCATTATTGTGCTAACAAGTGGTATTAGAGCCTTCTTTTGGTTGTTGGTTATGGATATTTCTCTTGTGAATATTTCTTAGCTTGATGGGTTGGAAGAAATCTAGAGGAATGGATTGATGTATTGATCCTTTGATGAGTGGAAGCCTTGTGGTATTCTGAGACATGTAGCTTGAAGGGTGGTCAAGATGGAAAAGGGAGTTGGTCATGTTGTGATCTATGTCTCTTGGCTAGTAATGGTATAACCTTGGAGTATGAGGTGGATTTCTTTGCTCTGTGGTTGTGTAGCAGTAAAGCTTTCATATTGGGCATATGTGTGTTAGGCTCTTGGGTGATAGGTTCCTAGTGTTGGAAGGCACTGTTTCCTATTAACCTCGAATGCTTGAAGGCTATGAAGTTAATCATTAGATGATTTGCAAGCTTCTGAAATAGCCTTTCTCTATTTCTCGGATGCATGTATATGTTGGTGGTTTTAGAGTTGATCTGAAAGGGACCTGGATTTTCCTAAACTGTTGTTTTCCTTTCTAAGGATATTTTGTACTTGCATGGCTTTGTGGTCTTGCAGGTTTTACATGGTTAAGAAAAACTTGTGACCATTTGGAGTTGTTGTTAAGCTATTGTCTAGACACTGGCCTTTTGGGGTGTTGCTAGATAAGATAGTTGCAGTTTTGCATGCATGCTTGGTGCATGGTTTGAGGAGGTATGATTTCTTCTTTGCATGGGAGTGTTAGTATGTAATTCATCACTCAGAATTCCTGTGGTGGTGCTTGTGGGTTCCTTGATTATGGTGCTCATTGTTGGACATGATTGGAAAATAAAATTTGGTGTGATATGGTGTTTGAGTCATGTTGTCTACGTGGTTATTCTCTTTGAGATCTCAGTTTTGCATTTCCAATGCAATGATGGGTTTTCACATTTCTATTGAATGGATCTACGGGTTGTGCAATGTTGTGGGATGTCTTTACCTACATGTTTGCTATGAGACAACTTGGAGGTGGACTATCTATATCCACGAGGTTGATTCATTGTTGGTACAAACTTGTTAGCTGGCCTTGTTTGTTGTCACTTGTGCATTGGTGTGGTGCTTTGAGATGAGAGGATGGATACTATTGAGTACCTGTATAGTCGGTTATGGGAACCTGTAGCAGGTAGTCATGATGCTTGGAGATCTCAGGTGTCATGTTTTAGTGGGAGCTCTAGCAATGACTGTGGATTCATCACATGGTGGTGAATGGTCTTCTTTAGTGTTGTAGATGTTTCTTGGGAGAGATCTTTGATCTTGTTGCTGCATAAGGGTTTCTTTTGCATTTGCATGGATATTACTTGAAGATGTGCAACATCTTGGATCCATGGAAGATGCTTGGAGTCTTTGGCTAAGGTGTTGGTGGTGCTTGATAGGTGATGTTGATTTTGAGTCTATTTTCTTTATGTCATGATATAATCTTGCTTGTGCACTGGAGTTTTGGCATTGTGCATTGTACTTGAGATAATGGAAAAGTCACTTGAAGCATAGTGTCTCCTAATGGGATATGTAGTTCATGGTGTCTGGTAATTCTTTGTGTATTGAGTTCTTCGATTATTTGCTTGATACTTCGTGATAGTGTAGTAATGTAGTTGAAGTTTAGCATGAGATGATCGGTTGCTAGTACTCATGGATACATGAAGAATAAGGTGAGGCTTTTTTTTCTCTTATGAGAGAAGTGTTGTTGGTTGGTATTCCTGATGAAGTTTTTCAGCAGAAAGTCTAAGAAGCCCACACCTTGGTTGAACGTGAGTTCAATAAGAGACCTATGAGGAGATAGCTCTTGGATTAGTCATGATGGCTTGTATATCTTGGAGGAGTATTCTCGTTCCAACTCTTGGTCTACTCGACAGTTTATCTGAAAGGTATTTGGTGCATTATATTTTTCAGATGTGTTTTATTAAGTTCACTTTCATGATATGGATCTTGAATTGTTGTCTAATGGTTCTGGAGGATTCATAGTGGAAGTTGTACAGTTTTGTTTTATCTCCTTGTTGCTAATGAGAATTGGTAGGAGATAATGTATGGGCTAATTTCCTAAAATGGGAAATGATGTAGTTTGGTCTTCTTTGAGAGGTTTACATCCATGTTTTTAAAGATGGTTTGATCTTGGTGATTGAATGGATGGATGTTGTTAAGGATTTCTTTTGGGATGTGAAGAAGATCACTTTTTCCACAACTAGATGTTAGAAGTGTATGTTGAAGGATGTTCTACAGGAAGATGATGTGCAAAGTTTCTCTCTATGGCCATGAAGGTTTGTGGTGAGAGAAATGTTTCTTGTGGCAGGTTGGTGCAGGTTGTGCATATCATTGTGGATATTTTCTTGGTACTACATGGTTGCATTTTCTATGTGTTGTTATTGGTAGACTTGCAATGCCTTTGATCTTTCAGATCTAGATTACTTAGGCAGTGGGAGTTCCTATATGTGTCTTGTCTTCTTTGATTTGTTTACACTGGAACTTTTATTTTCTGTTAATGGATTGGAAGAAGTTTACTAATGGTGATACCTGTGAGGTATGTGAGATTGGATGGAATAGCACGAGCTATGGGTGCTAGTTTCCAGTCATTTGGGTTTATCAATTGGATGGAAGCAGTCAGTCTGATTGTTGTTCTAGCTAATGTTTTTTTGTCTTGTTTCTGGAGAATAACTTCACTGTTGTGTTCTGATTGAAGATTTGAAGTTGATATTGCTTTTGTATAGCTTTTGAGCACAATTAAGTGGTAGCAGTATCTTGTTGATGATATCGCCTGGATCTTTTGCATGTGTTCGTTGGAATGGTGCCTATTCACCTTGGCTTGTATCTTTCTTCCACATGTGCCATGTTGGAAGATGACAAGGATTGTTGCCTGAATGGTGGACATCTTGGATGTTGGAGTAGAATTCTTGATTGAGCATGAGAGCATGTTTGAGGTCTATGTGGTTTTCCTGGAAGGCTGTGATCGGTTGCATTTTTTTAGTTGCTTTGTTGGACAGTGAGTTGTAGTTGGATGCTTGGTCTTGGTTGCATATTTTCAAGTGGACTAAATCTATGGAATCCTGTTGATTGGGTGTCTTGATTGTTGCGGGGTCTAAACTAGTGGAGCTAGTATGATCCTATTTTCTGGTTGCTTTGGAGGTTCCTGTGTGATCTTCATCAAGTGGGAGATTGTTGGAATTGTGTGCCTCAATCCCACAAGCTGAAACCTCTTGTGAGAAATTTCGGTGAGACTATGGAAATGTCTGGCCAACCTAATAGTTGATCCTGACTATCACTATGAACTCCTGAATATCTTGGTGATTGACATCTAAAACCTTCGGCATAACCTGGACTGTCGGAATGATGTCTCAGAAATGATAGGAAGTCTTGCCGATATCAGTGTGACCTTTGTTCTCTCTGGCAGATGTGATAATTGGTATGACTTGCTCCTATCAGAAGGAAGTCTCGGCGACTAGGAGATTTCTGGCTGATAGTTGGTGTCTATCAGATATCGGGGTGACTCTAGGCTACAAGCAGTGTCGGGGAGAGACTTGGATAGTCAATATGTCTCATACCGACAAGGGAAGTTTTGCCAATAGATATACACCTATGGTCATCGGTGTAACTCATGTGTTTTAGGATGAAGTCTTAATGACTATTGGAGTTTCACTGATAGTAAAAGGTCCTCGACATGACATGAGATGCTTGGTGTAAAGTCTTGGCAAAAGATGTTTGTCTTGCCAACTCAGTATGACATGTTGTGCTCGATGCGAGGTCTTAGCAAAGACGAATGTCTTTCTGACTATCAGGTGCTTCAGTGTAACTTGAGGAGTCTCGGTATGACCTCTTGGAAAGTGGTAAGTCTGGTCGACAAGAGACTTTGGTGTATCACATGTGTTTCAGTATATTGTCTTACCAAATGTGGAAAATCTCGCCGATGGGGTTGCTAAGGTCGGTATGACTTGAAGGCTCAGTGTGAACTCCTAGTGAACTTGATTGTCTTGCCGATGGGAAACCTGATGTCGGTATGACTCTTGGCGACTGCTCGATGTTCGGTATAACATAAAGGCTCAGTATGATCTCTCAACGAAGGCAGTAAGTCTTGCCAACTATTGAGAAATTTAGAGTGACCTTTGAACATCAGTATGTAGTCTCATCAAATGGCGATTGTCTCGCCAATGAGAATGCTGAGGTCGATGTGACTTGGGAACTTTAGTAAGATGTCTTGGAAACAAGGGGAAGTTTGAGCAGTAGCTTTCTGGACTCGGTGTAATGTCTTTCCAATAGCTAAGACTCTTGGCGATAAAGACGATATGGGCTTTGTGGCATCAAGGAGACACAATTAGTGTCTCACCGACATGTGACACAGGTTGAATGCCTTTGACCGTTAAAAGATTGTCCTATGTGGTGGCTTGTGGACCAATCAGAGGAAGTGATATTCAAATGGTTGGTGGTTGGATTTTTGCAGCAATTGCCTAAACTATCTACAAGGAAAAATCTACACCAGAATGGAAACATCTACGATGATAATGATGCTCAGCTAGAGATTGTTGTTTTGTGATCTTGAACTGATTCATAGAGATCCTGTTAAAGAATGAATGCATATATGTATGCATTGGACATTCTGTATCTAGAGAGCTGATAAGCGAAGAAGGAGAGAGACGGAGTCAATGAGATAAAGGAGACCGAGAGAGAATAGAGAGAGAAGGCCGAGTGGCTGGCTGAAAGGCCAAAGGCATGAGGCCGAGGAAGAGAGTGAGAGAGGTAGAGTTATTCTGCTAGAATCTCTCCTAATCATGAATGCCATGTTTGATCTCTCTGGATCTATTGCTACCAGTTGTATCCAGATGAACACGATGTAATCTCTGAAAGGCTACGAGCCTGAAACTGTATTGTAACTTTCTGTTGCTGAATAATACAATGGTTTGAACTTTGGAGAGTGGGGTTTTTCACCCGAAAGGGTCTTCCCCACGTAAAATATTTGTGTTCTATTTTTCATAGTATCTTCCATCTGTGTTGTTGCTTACTATTGAATTTACATGTGCTTCTCTTAGAAAGATCAATGTAGGTAATAACTATGTCTATTTCCACTTTAGGACATATTTGTACATGTATTTGAGGCAACCTAATTGAATTAATTACCGAAGGAACTACTGTTTAGAGTTTTCATTAGATGCACTCCATTATTTTACTAATAGTATTCCATGTCCTATTTTGTCTTTGGGTTGGTCTCCTTTCAAAATTCAGATTAGAATTTTGTCCTCCTGCATAACTTTGTCCTGAGGAAGGACCCACATCATGACTGTCCCTATTTTCTTTATTGAGGTTGGCTTGAATGCTCCACTAGGAATATTTCAGTTTATTATTTTGATTTCTTAGGTGTGTCATTTTTGTGGACATTTTCTTGATCATTTTGGTTAGCTCATCAAGCCAATCTTTCTTGGTGTTACTTGGTTGCAACACTTGATTTTAAAGGAAAATGGGTGGGGCAACCGACTGATTTTGTTGTGCTATAGGAAATTTTGGTCCCTATAGGATAATGGTGTTTGAGGTTGTTGAGAGTATGCCTATTGATTTTGGGGAGCCTAGGAGTAGGTCTCTTGTTGTTGAGACTGCAAGTACAAAGGGATGGGAGGTGCTTGGTTCATTGGATGTCCTAGATGTGGGACTATGGGCAGCTGAGGCGCCTGATTCATAAGAGGTGTTTGATAAGTGAATGCTTGGTTGAGCCCTTGAACCTACATCAGATGAGCCACAGGACCCAAGGAGGGCAACACAATAGAAATGTTTTTCCCTAAGTCAGTACTAGTAATAACTTCCTCAGCATAAGCATCAACTAACTGAGTTGGAGCTAGTCACATTCTCTTTACCAATGCAATTGTGAGGTTATCTAGTGTTGTGTAGTAAATTGGTAGGGCAACAACATCATTGAGTGCATATAGGGCTTTCAACCTCAAGTAGGCTTGGTGGAATCAATCGTTGAAGGATTTGATTGGCTCGTTGACTTCCCTATGCACTGATGTGAATTGTCAATATATCTCTGAAGGGTTGATTGGGATATTGTACTTCTGCAAGAAGGAATTCATCATCAAATCCTAGGTTGTAATGGATCCTTCCAGCAAGTTGATATACCAATAAAATGCTTCTTACCCCAACAAATAATGGAAGAGCCTACACGCCACATCATCCTGATCGATTTGCATGTCTTTCAATGTTGTTTGGAATATTTTGATATGCTCCTTAGCTATCCTCTGTGGATCCCGGGGATTGAAATTTGTACAGAAGCTTTATGTAGTCTTAAGCATGTCATGGTAGGTGTTGAAGTATAACAAAGAAGGATTATTCCCTAGCCAAACCATGAGGGGAGGTGGAGGTGGTATTTTTTTTCAATAGTGAGTTAGGGTTGCACTGGGGTAGCGACAGTTGGGACCGCGGCTTGGACTTGGAGGGAAGGGGAGGGGGCAACACCCCAGTTCTAGGAAGCAAGAGGTGGAAAAGTTGTGTGGTATGGCTAAGCAAAATGGATGAAGTCCAAGGAATTCTATTAAGTTTGAGGTGAATGTAAGGAGAAACGAGTCACAAATGAAGGTGAAATAGGTGGAACAGAGGAAGAAGGAGAGGTTGTGCCCCCTCTTTTAGTTCTTCTAGCCCCTGTGGGAGGCTGTAATTCCTAAAATTCCCTTTTATTTGGAGTAGACCTTAAAAATATTTGAGACCTCTTAGGGGAGAGTGAATCACCTTGATCCAGCTTAGCTCAAATGGCCCTCCTTCTAGCACTAGTTATGTTGATGTTTGTTTTTGTACTTCTCAACACAAGCAGTGCATACGTGCACTACCTCTCTTGAAAGGAATTCTCCAACAACAAGTTGCTAAAAGTTACCCCAAGGTCTCTTGAGTGTTGGGTCATGACATGCATGGAATTTCTCATTTTGGCTCAATGTGATTTTTCCAGTATTCACAGGGTGGACTTATGGAGTTAAGCTAGAGGGAAGGTGAAACTTAAAATGGAGTTCCTTAGTTGGGAAGTTGGAGTGCAAATTATTGTAGGTTCAAACAGTAGTCGTAAACTCCTATTTAAGCTTGAGATTTGGCTTTACAATGTGCAATGAACCTTAGCATAGGTCACTTCTAAAAAAAAAGTAAAAAAGGCAGGGAGAAGAAGGAGTTCCTAGATCTGAAACTAGCAGTGAACAGTGATCATGGAGGACCCTACTATAGAAAACTTCTCGAAAATTGAGTTTCACTTAACCAAATTGCCTCATAGTATCATGAAATTAGTGCAAGCTTCTAAAGACTATAGATATTCAATCATTCATTCAGTATAATCATGAAAAAATAATGGAAGTTTAGAGCAGATTTAAATTATGTCAAGACTAAATTTACACAGTTGTTTATCATCAACAAACATCAAAAATTATGGACAAGGAAAGTTGCCAGCACACAACATAATTCTTCAAAACCAATGAACATCATCAACTAATCTACTAAAGAAAGCTAAAACATGAAGAACAGAAAAGTAAATCTACCCAAATTAACTATGGGAGAAGAACCATGTAACATGCAACTAAAACTCAAGAATTCACTAGAAGCATGAACTTCTATTAAAATCTCAGTAGCATGTCATTACAACAACTCAATTCTCTCTTGAAATTGATAGGAGACCCCCTATTTATAGTGTGCAAAAATAAAAATGAATGGACAAGATTTATTTACATTGTGTGGCCAAGATTCACTACAAACTATGGTTTCACCTACCCCCAAATATATTACAATTTAAAATTACATCCTTGTCTTTTCCCTATTTTGTCTTTTGTGGCAGCACTGTAGCACTTTTGTATTTTGTTGATTTCCTTTGTTGCAACTATTCTGTGAGGAGCTCTTCATCAATAATTGGGTTTCCTTCTTGCTTCTTCAGAGCGGCATAATCCATGAACTTGTTGATTAAAGTCTAAAGATTATCAATCTCCATTTTATCAAACTAAATCACCTAGTAGTTCCATTGCTCGGATTGGCCTATATGTGTATCCCAATCTTAATCACACTTAGTTGTGTTGTCCTTGACTTGTTCAGATTGGGAATCAAAGGTCTCCACAATATATTTTGTGTCATCATCCCCTTCATCACCCTCAGAGGATTTTGTCTCTTCACCCTCACACATCACCTCATGAATTGGCAGACTTGTTGGAACTCGAGATGCTCATGGTAATCATCCACTTCCTCCTTGATCTATTTTTTGGCCTCTTTCTCTCATCTCTCCAACTCTTCTAATATTTCCATGGTGGCTTTCATCTCTGGTGGTTTAGTTGGAGGAGTGAAGGCGAGGATATTAACAAGAATCTGTGCCAAGGTAGCCTGGATAGTTGGGTTCATCAGCACTCCTGAAAGCTATGTAGGAATGTTTTGCATATGCCAAGAGAAGGCCTATGGAAGTGAGAGTGTAGGAATTGGCATTGTTGTTGTTTCCAGGAGAAGTGATGTTGTCAAAGACATGGAGGCAGAGGAAAGTGGAGAGGTGGTGGCAGAATAAGATTCAATGGTTACAACCTACATGGTAGGTGGAGAAGAGGCAAGGTGGACTGAGATGTCCATTACAGCAGGGAAGTAGCAACCATCACCTGAGAGGTAGATAGAGGAGCATTAGTGGATGTAATGGAAATATCAGAGGCAGTAGGTGGAGATTGTGGTTGCTTAGCCTCTATTTATTCTCCCTCATGGAGCAGATCTTACTCCATGGTAGGAATCTCTATGAAACTTCTTGACCTCTTGTGTTTCTTGGAAGGTTCTCCCTTTGAATCCTTTCTCGCATAGACCTTGGGTTTGGTTGTTGCTCAATAGCTCCCTTTCTTTTTCCTGACCTGGTGGCTGAAGGGGATGTTGAAGTCTCTCCTGATGGGGCAGTAGTCATCCCACTGTCTGTTTCACTTGTAGGTTCCTCCTCAAGTCCCTCATTGTTCAAAGTGACCCCTTGTTTCTTTAATTGAGCAATTTTCCCATCAATCCATTATTTTGTTCTAGCCTTAATGGGCTTGGTCAGAACATCAAGGTCGTCAACCTCTTGCTCATTCCAATCAATCAGTGGTTGTGGCAGGTTGGCAACTACATTGTACCGAGGATCCATCACTGTGTTCTCATCTTCTACAACTTGATCTGGTATGGGGAACAAGTTGACCTTCTTTACAAAATATGTTTCCATTCACATGTAGTGCCTCATTCTCACTTCATTATCATCCTTGCAGTTATCCTAGAAATCTTCAACACTATACCAATGGGTGTATTCAACTATGACCATCTTTTTGAGTTTTCCACAAGGGTCCATTCGTGGCCGAGCAATGTGGAACCTCAAGTGATACTCCACGAGTTCTTTTTCTAAGTTTTCAGCACACTGAGGTGTGTGGAATTCATATAGCTCTTGGCCAAAGGATAGGGGATAAGAAATCTCTACCTTGTGTTTTTTGATCAGAAGGGTGTGTGCACACTGTAGTTACCGAGAGAGTTCTAATAGTATTATTTGGTCATTGGGATACCGAGGTAGCTTGTATGGTTTTTTTGAAAAATCCTTCAGTGCGAATGTATGTAAACTTTGGAAATTGGATGAATAAGAAGGAAAATTGCTTGAGGAAAGCATTGGCACTATGGGAGACTCTTCTCTTGAATTTAACCCCTAGCAATCTGATAATATGACCTATGAAAGTGTCCTTGAATCTGTAGTACTCCCTCTTGAAGTTTTTGAAATGAAATTGAGGGTACCTATTATAAACCTTCAAATCTCTATTTGGTTCTTCATCAGGAGCTCAAAAAAAACCTCTATATTATGTCCAGTCAACCAAAGAATAGATCAAATATGAGGTCATATAGAATAAGGAGGTCTTCTTTACAGCCATGAATTTCTTGTGGAAGCAATCACTGATTATCCCTACCCAGTACAATTTGGCTTCTCCACTTAGAATCTCTTCAATGAAGTACAACATCCACTCCTAGAAGTAGGCTGCAATTCAAAGGCCCATTACTCTGCTCAGCAAGGTTACAAGGTCATGGTAATCTTCATAAAAGTCACTGTAAAATAATTCCTAGGGAACCTTAGCTACACTACCCCTCTTCTCTTTTAACTATTACTAGATGATCAACCATTTTTCATTTGAGAGGGTCTTCATCCCACATTTCCTTGCCATCATCCTTGGTTGGCACTTCCATCTCTCCAAAAATAGGGATATGAAAAGTCTTTTTTATTCACTTTTGAGACATGTCAGCCAAAACATTCCCATCCCTATCCACTATGGCCTGGATCTCCTCTTGGTACACCTCTCTGCAAGCCATAACAAGCTCAGGGGAAACAAGGGCAGGAGAGAAGCCTATAGCCCTGGTTAACCCACTGCTTCTGATTAGTCTTGCATTCTCCATTGTAGGGTTGATCCAAACTCTTTTCTTGAATTCATCAATGTCCATATGTCTGATGTTTGTATCAAAGACCTCCTTCCAAGTTTTGGTGACCTTAGAGTTAAGGGGTTCCCCATGGAACTTATACTTCATCTGATCTTTTTCGTCCTTCCTGTGAGGTGCTTTGGTTGTTTTCTTTCCTTTTTCCTTTTCCATGGCCTCTCAAGAAGGTCTTACACTTGATTCCATATATCCTGTGGGCGAAAGAGGGGTGAGCACATTCAAGTATGAAATACAAGAAATTTAGCTAAATCTCTGCAAAACAATGTTAGAAAAGATTAGTCATCATTTAAAAACCCTAACTTTTCCTTCAGATTGTCATTAGCATTCTATAGAAGGGAGTTTGAACATTTCAAACCCAGGGGACTAGACTTCCCTGGGTTGATGGCTGTTTTAAATCAATTGTAGGAGGGACGGAAATCATGGCATAGTGTCCCACTTATTCCAACTCGCCTTAAGACTTGGGCAGTTTGTGGGATCCACCAAAGAGGATGCCCCATTTTAGCACATGGGTCTAAGTTAGTTTGATGATTGGAGGGTATTAGATAACCTTTTGGACAATCAGGGCCAAGAGGAAGCTTTGTTGTCTGAATTCAAGTTCTGAGCACCAGAAGGATGGAGGTAGTTTGTCATTTAGTTGCAGCGTTGATGGGACGGAGTCTCGATGATGGCAACCCAAAAAGAGGGATCCGTTGGAGGTTGAGCACAACAACTCACATTTTCATTTAGACGGCCATGATAAGACCGGGACCTGAAGGGCAGAAGGTCATCACTCAAAAATCCATAAGAGACGGTGCTCTCATTACAGCGTCTCGTGGATGGAGGTCCGCTGGCAGGGTCCCGAAAAGGAGTTTTCCACATGATTGTTTGTAAATGAAGTTAGCCCTCAAAGGAGAACTCAAGGTCCGAAGATTGGAAAGTTTGGATCAGAAAGCCATCTGGAATGGCAAATCACAAGCTGTGTTTCAAGGATAGAATCATATGGAAATGGACCCGAACAACTTTGATGGATGGCCTCGCCTTGGTTTTTCTTTGTCAAGTTTAAGCAGTGAAGGAGGAGCGTCCTCCTACCAGGGCGAACCTGAAGGGTTCACCTATCATTTTAAGTTTGATGCAATTTTAAAACATTGGTGACAACGATGGGAGAGTGTAGACCCGCAGAGCATGAATTATCTAGCTGAAGAATGGCGTCAAAGAGTCAAGGTATTGCAGTTGATTTGTTGGTTAATTTTGAGGTTTTTTCTAGTTTTGAGCACATGGGTTTTGTGTGCCTAGGTTTTCTCTACCTAGTTCATGAGTCCTCTTCTTTTAAATTCATCAATTTTTCTAGAAATCCAAGAAAGCCTCACGCTCAAGAATCCAATGAAGGAGGCAAAAAACCAATTGGTGATTGTGTTGAATAGGCTATGAGACTCATCGGGCTCAAAGGTGGCACTGGAAGATGGCTCTCTGACTCATTCTGATCAATTAACAGATGAAAATGACGTCTACAGTTTTCCTATTTATAGAAAATGATGCATTAAGTGATCGTACGAAAGGGAAAAGGTTGGTGGGTTGCAATTTCAAAAACGGCCATGGGAGAACCAGGATCCGATGGTCGGGCAACATTCGGTCAATGGACGTTAGGTTGTTCAATGATAAATGGATGGCGCCAAAGGCATTGGGTCCCAGCAGGAAAAAAGCTGGCAGGGGACATCCATTGGGAATGGTCACGAGGTGATGGAAACCATGAAAAGCAGCTCAACAAAGCAGACATGATGGGCTTCATGGATGCCAACTTTAAATCACTAAGGAAAACACCAAATGGGAACCCACAAAGACTATTTAAGGCTCACTGACCATTTTGAACACCAAATAGGGGCACACAAAATAAGGCAGAAACCAAAAGCCACCTAATGAGGTGAAAGAAAGAGAGGATCCCCATTCCAAATGGGGAATTTGTGCTGAAGGCACAACAATGGGTTGCCCCCAAAATGAAATCCCAAAATAAAACAAAATGGATCCACAAATTTGGGGTCAACATGTCTTTTCTACAATGTCATTAGATAGATCAAAAATTTCATCATTCCCCAAAAACTCATGGATCAAGGAATAGTGAAACAAAGAGAGCGAAAAAAAAGAAAATATTTTGGGTCAACATGGAAGAGACCTAAATGTCTCAATGCCTTGTGTCATCCCCAAAAGGAAAACATAAGACAAAGAAAAGATAAAGGTTTATGACATATAGAAGAATGTAGATACAAATAGAGGAATGTCATAAAGAGAGAGATACATCAAATAGAATGGTACCGAAGATCACATTGTGCACATGCAATCACACACAACATGAAAAATAAGAAAATAAAGGCTACACTAGTAAAGAAGATGCAAGTCAACCTATATAAATTTTTCTACACCCCAATCTTATTCATTTTATGTGGAATTCAGACAACTAGCCAAAGGGACAACAACAAGTGTGATACTAGAAGCATCACCAAGTTCAACACATGGTGAGTCACCCTTTTTAGGAGGATCATCACAATTGTTATCGTCTAAGCACATGGAAGAAGAAAATAATAAATTCAATTCATTATGCACTTCATCAATTTTAGCAATCCCATCATCATCATCCAAGTTAGTCACAACGGGAGGTCAAATGATAATGTCCAAATAAGGCGCTAGTCCCTATTGTGGTTGTGATATAGGATCTTGTTGTTATGACGAAGAGGGACACTCATCGTGTATTGCTTCACTTGAGTTTGGATGTTGATTTTGTTTGTTGTTTTCTTCATTTAACCTTTGAGCGATAGCATGACGCCTATGCCTATGCTCTCTAGAATTTATGTTTCTTTTGGTACAATTTTCAAGTTGTGTTTATGTAGGAGCAATTTTATCAACCATAGGTTTCTTTTCTTCCATTCTAGAGGAGGAATAGAAGGAACCATGGGAAGTTATTCAACCACTTTGTCTTTAGCTTTGTAAAATTATTTTATCTTAGGGGGCACAATGAGATTGTTTTGGTTTTCTCTTGGTCATTTGTAGGAGATAGGAAAAGGATATGTCTTGGGTTGGTCTTGGTTACTTAGAAGGGATTTTGGTTCAATCATGGTTTCGTCAAGGATAGGAGGCTCAATCATGGGTTGAGGCATGTTTCAAAGGGATAATTTTGCTATGTGTTTTGCCTTAAAATTTTGATAAGATTTGAAAAATAAATCTTCACAAGGTTTAATAGGTTCAATAGGCTTGGGCCAAAATATATCCAATGAGAAATTCCCATGAGAAGACACAAGATTGAAGCCACTATGGTGCATAGTAAAAATCTCATTATCAAAGGGAAACTTTAAAAATTTATGCACAACCGACGGGATGGCTTCCATGGACTATAGCCATGGATAACCAAGATTCACACAGAATTGATTTGATGTTGGGATGATGCAGAATGACACATATAATTTTTTTGGTCCAACTTTTAAAGGAAAGGTGATCAAACCTATCATAGGGAAAGAAAAACCATTATGCATTTTTATCCATGCTTTCAGTTTATCATATGTATCTTGATAGAGTTCATGCACAAGTAATAATTCTTCAATGATCACATTCTCTCCACAAACATGATCAATTAATATCTCATTAGTGGGCTTTTCATTGATTCGGCCGACTATGTAAAGAGGACCATTAGGTTCCTTTTTTATTATATCTTTTGATGAGAAAAAAATTTCAAGAGGTATTTTAGTTTGTCCCTTGCGAGGTTGAATTTCAATCAATCCAAACATATTATCCATAGGACTTTTTTCATTAGTATCCATGTTGTCATCACTTGTGAACATTCATCACATCATTCTTGGTTTCACTAGCTTTGACAAATGAAACATTATGATTTGGAATGGGGTTGGTAAAGATTTGCAAGTTTTGGTTGGGAAGGGAAACAGACTTATTACCTTGATCATTGACACCACCTTGATTTGAATATGATTGGAATCAATGAGGTCTTGCACCATGTGTGTAAGACTCTTACAATGTTCTGTATCATGTCCATTTTGATGGTGAAAATGACAATAGGAATTTGATCTAAAGTTTGATGGTAATGGCATAGTAGGATCAAGAGCTTTAACGGGAGGTAAGGAAATCAAGTTATTTTCTAGAAGTTCTAGCATGGTGTTATGGAGGGTCTTGGGTAAGGGAGTAAATTTTCTATTCGTATCCCCAAATTTAAAAGGATTTGTCTTCTTTATATCGGCCACTTGGGTATCAACATGTTGGGTTAGTTGAGGGGGATTTAGTTGAATAAATCCTGTATTTTTTTTCCTAAAAGGTTGGTAATTGTTTTGAGTTGTAGATTCAAACTTTTTAGGATGGCTAGAGGTGGGTTTTGTTTCATGACTACTAATCGAGTTTTGATAATCATGAAGGGTGGTACACAAGTGTACGAAAGAAGGAAATTTCAGCATGCCAAGCTTATCTTTCATCTTAGTTTGTAAGTTCTCAATGAACATTCATTGAAGGTGAGGATTGGGAATCTAGATGTCGATTTGGGAATAACGCAATTGGTAGCGTGAAATGAAATCAGTGACCTTTTCATCATCCTTTTGCTTACATCTCATCAAATCAGCTAAGGTCATTTTAGGAGTCATATGCACCTGGAAATGGTTGATAAAGGACTTAGCAAGTTCAATGAATGAACGAATTGAGTTATTCGGTAATGAGGAAAACCATTCTAAAGTAGTATCTTTCAAGGACCTAGGGAAAATCTTAGCCAAGAGCTTATCTTCAAGGACGAAATCACTGCATAAGGTGGTGTAAGCAGAAAGATGGTTAGAAGGATCTCCTTTCCCTCCATATTTATCAAACCTAGGAATCTTTATGCCTTTTGGTATTGGTGTTCTTAATATCTCCAAGGATAAGAGATTGCTTTTGACATAGCATGAAGGTTGACTATTTTGATTTTGGTTTATGGTGGAAATTTTTCATTGAAGGGATGAAACATTTTGCTAAAGTTGGTTGAGAATGGAATCGTTGGTGGTGTTTTGGGATGGAGGTGAATATGGTAGAGGTTTGTAAGTGTTTAAGGGGCAAGTGAATGGAATACTTGTGGGAGGTAAGGTGGTAGGAGATATGATGTGAGATACCACAAAGGTATAAGGATTGGTAGTTGAAATACCCAAGGTAGGAATGACATTACTAGTAGGTTGCATTGTTGTGGTAATTTGAGGGTTAGTGTAAGTAGGAATAGAGGAAATGGTTGTAGGATGATGAATTTGGTTTCCTCCTTGACTTTGAGCATTGTTCGAAGTTTGATCACAACTAGTCATTGAGGTAAGGTATTTTCCAAAAATCTGAGCTAAGTTACACATGATCTCTATTCCTTTTTCACTTTCAATCATTCGAATGGTGTATGTTATCTATGGTAGGAGTAGCATTATTGGAATTTTTTTCAGTACTCACTAGGTTTTGTAAATGTGCCAATTGTTCATGGATTTGGATTAGGTTCTCTTGAGGGACACTTGCAACCATTGTTTCATCACTTTTCACATTGCTTGTAGGTAAGGTGGGCATAGGAATGGAGTTATCAAAGGTATGGTCCATACCTAGTGAACTAGTGTCAACACTATGAGTGAAAGTGATAGATAACCCAAGATCCATGACAAGTGTGTTATCACGGGATGACATTACTCTCGAACTACGTCTCACTATAGTATTAGCAATAGGACACCAAGTTGTAAAGCTCATAGAAGGGTCAATCAAGGAAGGATAATGAATACGAGATAAATGCAATTAACCCAAGATAAATGATATGATTTAATTCCAATTCTTATGTTTACAAATGCACTTGAAATGAAACCAATTTTGAAGAGATTGCCAACGATAGTAATTTTGCAAACTGAAATGGTAATCTAAAGACAACAACCAAAAGCACAAATGAAAAAATTTTAATGTTGTAAAATAAAAATTCAGACCTAACTAGGGAATATTACACCTAGGTGGGAAAATGAGTCACAATTAGGACTTTGGAATATGACCTTCAAAATGAAGGATAGTTTTTATGAATGGATGGTGATGTCTGGTTTGAAAAATGCTCCCAAAATGTTCATGGGGTTGATGAACGAAGTGTTGAAAACATATCTTGACCTAAGTTTATTATTGTGTATTTGGTTGATATTTTAATATTCAACAAAACAAAAGAAGAGCATTTGTAGCATGTTAGGTCTATTTTGTAAGGATTGAAAGAAGAGAATTTGTTGGTGAATTTAAAGAAATGTAGCATCATGAAGGAGGAGTTAGTATATTTACGGTTTGTTTTTTTTGAAAGTGGAGTGAAAATGGATCCAAAAAAGTAAAAGAAATCATGGATTGGCCTTCGCCAAAGTGTTTGAAGCGAGAATCTTCTATGGATTAGCAAGCTTCTATAAAAATTTCATCCGAAATTTTAGTGGAATTTGTGCTTCTATTATGGAAACTATGAAGGCTAATAGGAAAGAATTTTCTTGGACAACAACAACTAAGAGGAGTTTCAAATTGTTGAAGAAAAAATTCATGGACTAGTAATTGTTAGCACTACCTGATTTTGGAAAAGTCTTCCAAGTGGATTGTGATGCAAGTGGGATAGAAATTGGAGTTTTAAGTTAAGAAGGAAATCCAATAACATATTTCAGTGAGAAGCTAAATTATGCCAAGTGAAAGTACTTTGTATATGATCAAAAAATTATGCAATCATACAAGCACTTAAGAAGTGGTAACATTATTTATTACGATCAAAGGATTTTTCTTTGTGCACTGACCATCATGCACTACAGTTTATAAATAGCCAAGGAAAATTAAGTCAAAAACATGTAAAATGGGTTGAGTTTCTTCAAATTTATTCATTTTTTTTAAAGTATAGAAGTGAAAAATCTAATCGAGTGCCTAATGCATTAAGTTTGAAGTGTTTTTTGTTGAATAAGATGCAAATAAATGTTGTTGGTTTTGCTTCAATGAGAGAAGTGTATGAAGATGATCTTGATTTTAGAGAAGCATGGACAGTGTGCAAGAATCCAATAGAAATGGATAGAACTCCATCATTGGAGTATTTTGTACAAGAGGGTTTGTTGTTCAAATGGAAGAGATTGTGCATACCTCATGGCTCAATGAGGGATAATTTGATAGTAAAGAAATGTAGTGGGGGTTTGATTGGCCATTTTGGAGTCGAAAAAACTTTGGCACAACTGAACGAGAGTTATTATTGGTCACCCAGTTGAGTGCACATGTAAATAAGCTTGTGCAAGGGTGTAGGATTTTTCAATATGTCAAAGGAGTGAGGCAAAACACAAGGTTATACCAACCATTACCAATATTGGAAAGACCATGGGAACATATCAATATGGATTTTGTTTTGGTTTTGCCACGAACACAAAGAGGTAATGATTTTTTTTTTTGGTGGATAGGTTTTCAAAAATGGTTCATTTCATACCATGCCAAAAGTGTAGTGATGCTTCACATATAGCAACTTTTTTTTTCAAAGAAGTAGTTTGGTTGCATGGGTTATAGAAGAGTATTGTTTTAGATAGAGACACCAAATTTGTTGGTCATTTTTAGTGTAGTTTGTTGAAGCATATGGGAACATAATTGGTTTTTAGTTCAACCTATGATTTGCAAAGCAATAGAAAAAATGAAGTAGTGAATAGAAGTTTAGGTAATTTGTTGAGGTGTTTGGTTGGTGATAAGCCAAATCAGTGGGATTTGACATTGGCACATGTTGAGTTTGCATACAATAATTTGGTCAATTGAAGTGTGGGTAAGAGTCCATTTCAAATTGTTTATGGTTACAACCCCAGAGGAGTGGATGAATTAAGGGATAGTACAGATTCGAGTAGGAAGAGTGTTGTAGCAAAGGATTTTGTTGAGGACATCCATGATTTCCATGAAGAGGTGAAAATAAGTTGGAGAAAAGAGCCATGAAATATAAGTACATTGATATGCATTGAAGAGAACAATATTTTCATATTGGTTAGCTAGTGATGGCATATTTGCGGAAGGAGAGATTCTCACAAGGAACCTATAGCAAGCTAAAGTGGAAAAACATTGACCCATGTAGTATTTTGAGGAATTTTTTTCAAATGCATACGAGGTAGAACTTCCAACTAGTATTGATATTTCTCCAATATTCAATGGTGTTGATTTTTACAAGTATTATGAAGGGGAAATAAGTGGAAAAAGGAGTCAACAATTAGATTTTTTGGATGCATGAGAGTGGATACAACAATTGTTGAAGGAGAGATTTGAAAAAATTGAGGAGGTAATTGATTCTCGTGTGGCCAAAAGGATAAGGGGAAAAGAGTATTGGGAATATTTAGTCCATTGGAAGAATCGAGTAGATGATGAAGCTTCATGGATCAACACTTCAGATTTGGTGAATTTTGGAATTTTAGTTCCAAGTTTTCCCAAATGTTCATGAGCTCCTCACTCATGAAACATTTTTGTACATGACCTAGCATCCCAGACGTATGGAAATATTGCATTGAACAAAAAGAGGTGGTCATTTTTGTCTAACACATGTTTATATTTTGTAGGTTGTTCATTTTTGGTGTACTTTCATTTATTTTATCGACTTTAGTGGCTGGAGATGTCAATCATCAAGGTGACTTTTGGTCTCATGATCAAGTCAAGAAATTAAAATAAAATTTGAAAGATTCAATTAAAAATTTGAGAGATTCACTTCACATGAAAGGCCAAGAGTTTTTCATTCGAGAGTTCTAATTTGACTTTGAACAAGAGGGAGGGGAAAAAGAAGAGGCGGGTTTGGGGGCTTGGCTTGGAAAATTTTGGATAGTGGTTTGGCAGAGAGAGATTTGGAAGAGGGGAGAAGAAGAAATGACCTAATTTACAAGCTATTGTGTGAGAGCCAAGACAGACATAACAAAGGTAATAGAGGTATGGCAATTGAAACAAGAAAGAGCATGAATTGGATAGGTTTGCGTAAAGATTGTTAACAATAAAAGTTGAAGTGAATGAAATAGGGGCATAGCACACCAAAGATGCATATCACGTGGTAAATAAAGGAAGAATCGACAACAGCAAACCCACATGTAAAACGGGGAGGCATAGAATCTGTGAAAGTTTATAATCATAAAGTTGCAAGGAAGCAGTAAGAACCTTTGTGTGGGAAAAATAAGAATTGTTAAAGGTAGCAAGAACATCGCATAAGGCTTGAGGTTATGTGATGTAAAAAGGGCAGTGTGATAGATGTTGAAGATTCATCACATTTGAAAAGCTTGTGTGGGGGGTCAAATTGATTGTGTAGAGTAGCTACATTACCAGAAATATGAAAGGAGAGCATCATTTCATGTCACGAAAGTCAAAACGCATTTCCCGTCGTCAATGGTCATTTCTAAGCCATCTAAGCCATTTCAATCTGTTGCAAACTCTGATTTTTTCATCAATCACAAATCTTTGTTTCAATCCAAACTATAGAGAGTTGTTCATCAATCCCACATCTCTGTTTCAATCTATTTCCAAGGAATTTACAACAAAAATCTTTGCGAACTTTTAGGTTTTCCCTACCTGTTGCATCCTTTTAGGGTTTTACGTACCTGCTTCTACAGTTAACTATTAGTTTCTTATGGAGTTAATACATTTGAATTGAGAGTATAAGGATTCTTTTCGAATGGTATTTTTGAAAAATTATTTTGTTATTTGACATTAATTTATTTTAAGCAAGTGTTAATATTTTTTTTTAAAATTTGGACTTTGTTGTCAAAAATATTGTTTTATTTAATAAGTTTTCATTAAATTAGAAATACTATTTATTTGTAAAATAATTATTGTAAATATAATATTAATATAAATTATATATATATATACATTTCTTATACACAATTCTTAGATATCTCATTTTTGTTGTTGCAGTTGCGGTTTTCGTTTCAACATAGAAAAGTAGAGAGAGGGGGGAAATTCCACATTCCAACCATTTTAATTTTATCTTGGCACTTGAGTGTGAGCCAACATAGGCATGAATTTGGATTAAAGGATAAAGGAACATTGACGACCTAAGCTTTCATTCCCACACATGAAGAGGGTAACTGGTTTGTGAAGGGGAAAATTATCCTCAATATTGAATGAACATATGTTGTCCAAGACAAGAAAAACTAGATTGAATGAGTGATGGAAGAAAGGATGGTTTGTGCAAGACAACTTAGATTGTGTTGACATGCAATAGTTTGAAGTTCTAAATAAACCTCTGTAATTTGTAATTTGATTGCAAACTATTGAATTGGAATAAAAATGAAGATGGAGAAGTCAATTTTCCATTGAATTCTATGTTTCTATTGAAGTTTTTAGAAGGAAGGGGGAAAAATATAGAAACAACGTTGTGATTGCACGATGGATAGACCAGAAAAACAGCCATAGAAAAAAGCACAGAGACAACAAAAAATTTGACACAAAAAATCATATTTAAATATATTCCTTCTTGATTTCAAAAGTTACAAAAACACAGAGAATATGCTTTGTTTTAGACTGCACAATAAAACTTAAACTATTTTGGATAGATGTCCAATACAAGGGTGCTACACACACCTCAAAAAATGTAACTGGCTAGAATCCTATAGCTGACGCTATCACTGCACTATGTTTGATAAATATTCTCTCTGTGTTGATGTTATCTCCTTGTCTTCTACTAAAAAATTCTTTTGCTACTATAGGTTCAACCAATCCCAAAAACTTACTAGCTTGTAAACTAACAGTTGCATTCTACATTTTGTCTTGTTTGATTTGAGCTCATGAGAATGAGTAGGGTATGTGTAGGATCATCATGGAAAAAATAGGCCCTTACGTGGAAAAAAAATTAGAAAAATCAGAATTAGGAAACTTGATGTAAAAATTTGAAGAAGTTATCTAAATTATTTCAAAAATATATAAGAATAAAATCTATAGAAAATTGAATGTAGTTTCTAAACTACTATGTATTTTTTTTTAAAAAGAAACCTATTTGGTGAAAATTTTAAATTTCAATGCAGTAGTACTTAAATTTCAGGGAAAAAATAAGAAGTAGGTGTCTGTCTGACCACCCTAACCACAATAAAATGATAATGTTTTTTTATAATATTTTAGATATAAGTAGAGGACTCATGTCCCGATGTGATGCATATTTTTTTGTAATCTTTTTCCAAGTAAATAGTTAATTATGAATTTTTTATTACAACTTTTAAAAAATATAAAAAAAGTCATATGTCTGACCACCTTAACTTGGTCAAAACTTCATGAAATTCAAATTTTTATTTTTTAATCCTATAGTTTGTGAAGCATAGAATGTGACGCATGTTTTGGAATCAAAAAATGTGATACAATTTAAAAGCTATAGATTTTTTTCAATCAGTCTATCAATTAGGACTTTAGTCGTAATTTGAATAGAAAATGAATAATAATTACTTATTAAATTCAAAGTAAAGCATAATTTATATTGGTGGAAATATGAGAATCTCCCTTAAAAACCCTTTTCATTTCATCAATTTTTGGTAAAAAAAAAGTCATTAGCCACATACCCATCATATTGCCACTTTTTGGCCCATCACGATCCTGCACATACCCATCACACAATTCAAAATTTAAATTTGCCTAACTTCATTAATGTTGGTAGGAAATATGTCAAGTTATGCAAGCTCAAAAATGAGCGGATATAATTTGAATTCAAAAATACCAACTGAATTCATTGTTGTAAGTTTATGTTGGGGGCTAATGAGGGTCACTGCAGTCCTCATTATTTAATTAAAAATGTCAAACCAGAGCAGTGTCCATGGCAATATTCAAGAGGGAGAAGAAATAATTTGTGTGACATTCTTTTTCTACAAACAGAATTGAAAAGCAATGCATGAACAAATTTTTTGGAATCAAATCTATCCTAAGAAACTTGTAAAGGGAAATACTAGAAATGTAAAAAACTAGAAATGAAATTGCTAGAATCAAATCTATCCTTAGAAACTTGTAAAGGGAAGTACTGAAAATGTAAAGGACTGGAAATGAAATTGTTGTTAAGAAATGGAACTACAAACAAGTATTGCTGCTAAAATATTGAACTATATTATTTTATGAAACTCTTCCCTCCCAAAAAAATGTTTGAAAGATGAGCCTTATAGTTGTACAACAGATTTCTAGAAGATAGGAACATGTTTTTGGGGAAAATATAAGTCTTTTCTTCATCTTGTTGAGGCAATCTCCTTTGGTCGTCCAAAAAGAACATGCCTATTTTGCAGCCCCTAAACAAGCTCCAAAAACATGTTTGAATGTTGAAAAAGCCATTCCTTTACCTTGTGTATCATTAAAGCTCATAAAACAGCTCTTAGATGCTTGCAAAAAGGTTCAAACTGCCCAAAACTGCCTCATAGATATGCTCCATTTGTTTCCACAACCCAACAACCTATTGTAGATGCTTGGAACTACCCTCTAGATGCTCTCAACTATTGTCCCTTAACTTCTCATAGAATCTCAAATTGCTCAACCTCTTCATAAATTCTATCATACTTAACCTTCACATAGATCCTACTTAGTTCTAAAAATTCTGGCACATAGACTAGTGAAGTTTCCGGCACATGGACTAGTGAAATTTTCTCTCAAACCAAAAAATGGGTTTTCGTGATATTTTATGGGTTTTTTTCCCTCTTGTTTCCTATTTTTTGTCCAAAAATCTCAAGAACCTAGATTGTAAATTTTAAGATATGATCAAATTTTTATTGCCAAAAATCCCTCACTTTCCTCATCATTACTGAACTCATAACCATAGTGGATGCTCCAAAATTTTAGGCTCACCACTTCTCTTTGATTGATGAAAAAAATATTTTAGCTAATAAATAAGAATTTTTTTTTGTCTCATCATCTCTCTCACACCTAAAATGTTGTAGGTCTTCCTGCAACTCATAGTGAGCTTCGAGAGCCAATTTCTTCACTTTTATTACAATTGCTCTAGAGATTTTCTGAGAGGTGCACTAGAGATGCTTCTGAAGATATTCTAGGTTACTTCAGAGCTATCTAAAGCTTGTTGTCTTTTTTTTCATGCTTGGTTCTGAGAGATCTAGAATGTCTTCAAAAGCCAAAATAAATCTGCAAAATCTCTTGGGAGTAGCAACTTTTATAGACAAATGCATATTTTTGAGCTTGATAGAAGAAGACATAGCATGTGTAAAGCACTTATTTGCATAAAAGAAACCTACTCTATCCTACTCTACTTATTGAAGTAGAGATAGGTTACATAAAACCATTAACTGGTTATGGAAAATAACATCCTTTTCTCAAAAGATGGATCCATGCATTCAACTTTTTGAAAGAAAAGGAAAACCATGAGAAAAATATGGCTAAATATTTGAACTTTGATGCTCCTCCTTCCTTTGAAATGGAAGCTTTCTCCATAATTTTTTATTCTAGTAGGTGCATGGGTTGATTAAAAAGATCTTGCAATCCTTCGTCACATTTTTATGCATCCATGACTGGATGCAGCTCCTTATCCTTGAAATATTTGATCGGGAAACCCTCCTTGGACTTTGAAGGTGTCCAAACAATAATATTTTTCTTGTTGGGGCTTGAATTCATGGTCCTCTAGTTGAGGAGATTGCACAAGAGCTATCACCTTTACATGCAAGAACCTCTTCCTTTGGATCTATTGTTTTGGGGGGGGTTCTAAAATAATAAACCTAAAAAAAGACTTGCCAAACTAATTTTCTCTTTTGACATACTGTCACAAGATCAATAAGTCCCTAATGATACCTATCCTTGAAAATGGCGCCAAAAATTATGGTCGTTGTAGTACTCATCATTTAATTAAAATGTTAAACCAAAGCGGTGTCCATCGAAATATGCAAGAGGGAGAAGAAATCATTTGCATGACATTTTTTTCTACAAATAGAATTGAAAAGCAATGCATGAAAGAAATTGTTGGAATCAAATCTATCCTAAGAAAATTGTAAAGGGAAATTCTAAAAATGTAAAGAACTAGAAATGAAATTGATGGAATCAAATCTATCCTAAGAAACTTGTAAAGGGAAATACTAGAAATGTAGAGGACTATAAATGAAATTGTTGCTAAGAAATGAAACTAAAAACAACTATTGCTATTAAAATAATGAACTAAATTATTTTATGAAACACTTCCCTCCCAAACAAAGGTCTAAAAGATGAGTCTTATAGTTGTACAACAGATTGCTAGAAGATAGGAAAATGTGTTGGGGGTGAAAAGATAAGTCTTTTCTTCATCTTGTTGATTTAATCTCCTTTTGTCTTCCAAAAAAAATATGCCTATTTTGTAGCCCCTAAACAAGCTCCAAAAATATGTTTGAATGCTAAAAAATTCATGCTTTTACCTTGTGTATTATTAAATCTTATAAAACAGCTCTTAGATGCTTGCAAAAAGGTTCAAATTGCCCAAAACTGCCTCATAGATATGCTTCATTTGTTTCCACAACCCAACAACCTGCCTTAGATGCTTGGAACTTCCCCCTAGATGCTTTCAATTGTTGTCCCTTAACTGCTCATAAAAGCCCAAATTTCTCAACCTCTTCATAAATGTTATCATACTTATCCTTCACGTAGATCCTACTTAGTTCTGAAAATTTGGGCGCATCCAGACTGGTGAAGTTTCCAGTGCATGGACTAGTGAATTTTTCTCTCAAACCACAAACTAAGATTTCATAAAATTTAATGGGTTTTTTTCCCTCTCGTTTCCTAATTTCTGTCCAAAAATCTCAAGAACCCATATCGTAATTTTTAAGATATGATAAAATCTCGACTGTCAAAAATCTCACTTTCCTCATCATTACTGGACTCATAACCAAAGTGGGTGCTCTAAAATTTCAGGCTCACCACTTCTCTTTGACTGAAGAAAACACTAAGTTAGCTAATAGATGAGACATTTTTTTATCTCATCAGAGGCAACTTGATAATCTTCACCTGATGTGGGGTGCTAATTAGAAATTAATTAATATTCTAACACTCCCCCTTAATCTGCAAGTTAGTTGCTAATCTGCAATTTCCTTTCGAAGCTGGTCTCTGAAGCTATCCAAAATTCCAAGCCTATCTCTTAGGCGTTCAAAACTATCTTTCAGTAATGCTTCAATGGTGAAGATGTTGGCAAGCTGCTACTCGGATCTACAATAGTGTAATTCAATCTCACCTTATTCCACCAACTCCCTTATGAAATTATATCAGATCTCAATGTGTTTGCTTCGTCCATGGAAGACTGAATTCTTTGTCAAGGCTATTGAAGAAACATTGTCATGATGAATGACTATGTTGTCTTCTTGTTGAACTATTGTAAATCTGCAAGGGTTTTCCTCAACCAAATAGCTTGACATGTTGCTACATTTGTTGCTATGTACTCAACTTCTATTATGTTGAGAGATACAATGGACCACTTCTTGGATGCCCAAGAAATTGCACTTGATCCCATGTTGAATACATACCCTGATGTGCTCTTTCTATCATCCACATTTCCTTCCCAATCAGTATCTGTGAAACCATCCAACTTAAATTCATTAGATACACCATGCATGATGCCATAACCTACTATTCCATTGACATACCTCAAAATCCTCTTTCATGCTTTCCAATGTGTGTCCTTAGGTTTCTCCATGAGCGTAGATATCAAACTTAATGTATACATCAAATCAGGCCTAGTTGATGTCAAATACATCAAACTTCCAACCATGCTTTTGTAGAGAGTTGGGTTCCCTTCCTTATTGTTATCATCTTTCCTTAGTTTCAGACCTATTGTTGTTGGTGTGGGGGCAGGTTTGTTGTTATGCACTTTAAACCTTCTTAAAATTTGTTTGGCATAATTAGATTGTGAAATAAAAATTCCATGTTGTGTTTGCTAAACTTCTATCCCAAGAAAATACTCCAACAAACCCAAATCCGTCATCTCAAATTCATTTTTCATCACCTCTTTAAAATCAGCAATTTTTTTGTCACTATTACTAGTAAAAATAAGATCATCTACATACAAAACAACAATTAAGATATCACCTTCAACTACTTTAATGTATAGTATGGGCTCACTGTTGCTTTTGCTAAAGCCATTTCTCAACAAATAAGAGTCTATTTTGTTGTACCATGCTCGAGGTGCGTGTCTCAGCCCATAAAGAGATTTTTGGAGCCTATATACCTTATCCTCTTGCCCTAGGACTTCATAGTCAGGCGGTTGCTCCACATACACTTCCTCCTTCAACACTGTTCAAGAAGGTTGACTTTGCATCCATCTTAAACACCTTCCATTGATGTTGTTTTGCAATTTCTATTACTGTCTGCACTATTTCTAGCCTTGCAACTGGTGCATATGTCTCATCATAGTCTATATTGGCCTGTTGTTTGTACCCTTTGAAAACTATCCTTGCTTTGTGTCTTTCAATCTTCCCCTTAGTTGTACACTTGGTCTTGTAAACCCACTTCACTCCAATGACTTGTTTACCCTTGGGTAAATTAGTCGGCTCGTATGTTTGGTTCCTCTCTATATCCTCCAACTCTTCATCCATGGCCTTACACCACTTCTCTTATTTCACCACTTTTTCAAATTGTGTTGGATCACTATAGTCTAAATAGTGCAAAATCTAAATTTTCATCAAAATCAACATGTTGCGTGTTGTCATAAATTTACCTCACACTCTTTGTCTTTTGTGGCATCAATGATGTGAGTGTAGGGTCTGGATTAGCTTATGAGCTACTACTACTCTGACCTATGGAGCTACTTTACTATTGACTGTCAGAGCTACTACTCTACTATACTTTGGAGTTGGTACTATATTATCTTTGTTCATGGTTGTTGTTCTGTTAAACACTACCAGAGTTACTGTTATGTTGCACATCATTGGAGCTGTTGTTTTCTAATGCTCTACAGTAGTTTCTTCCTGAGCTATTGCTCTCTCGAGCTCCCCCTAAGTTGTATTTTGGAGCTTCTTCATCATCAAGGGGTATTGTTACTGAAATACCCATGGTGTCATCCATTGTTCCATCCCATGCTTCATTCTCAATAAACACATCTCTACTAGAGTCACAACATTCTTGGTGATGGGATTATACAATTTGTAGGATTTTGACTCCTTAGTATAGCCTATGAAGATGCATTTTTTACTCTCATCATCAATTTTTTGCCTCTTCTCTTTTGGCATGAGTGCATATGCCACACACCCAAATATCCTTGAGTGTTCAATATTCCATTTTTTTTTCCACGCCTCTTGTGGAATCCTATCGCGAATAGCCTTTGTGGGGAACCTATTCAATATATAGACCATTTTTGCTACAACTTCACTCTAAAATATGTGTGACAACCCTTTTTCTTTCAACATACTTGCTGCCATGTCTTGAATGGTCCTATTTTTCCTTTCTGCCACTCTATTTTTCTATGGCGTATATATCTTGTTGTGAACTATTGATGAATGCCCTCATTCCTACAAAAATTCAAAAATTATTTGGAGATGTACTCTCTCCCTCTATCTATTCTTAGGGCTTTGATAAAATGACCACTCTCCTTTTCAACTCATACCTTAAACCACTTAAATTTCTCAAAGGATTTTGATTTGTTTTTCAAGAAATAGACCCATATTTTCTATTGTAATCATCTATAAAATTCATGAAATAGGTATTTACTCCTAAGGTGGGGGTTTTCATGGGTCCACACAAATCTAAGTTCACTAACACAAGAGGTGCTCTTGCTCTCCTAGGATACCTGGATTGAAATGGTTGCCTATGTTGTTTTCCTAAAATGCAAGCCTCACATTTGTCATCGGGTTCTACAATGGATGGTAAACCCCTTTAAACCATTATTTTCCTAGATAATAAACTTAAACTAGAAAAGCTTAAGTGCCCATGTACAAATTAAATGCCAAAGTTTGGATGGGTCTTTGATGATTGTCTTGAATGTAGACTGATGTTCCACTGTCGATTGTTGTCTGACTATCATGAGTGTTGGAAAACATTGTTGTTGTTGTCCTTCTGTTGTGTCTATCACAGATACTATGTGCATCCTAAGAGGAAACATTTTGTTTCTCATCATTTGCACTGCAACCATCACTCTTTTGTTGCCTCCTATATCAAGTATCTTGCTCTCCCCATTCTCCATCAGGATTTTGTAGCCATTTTGGACCATTTTTCCAATTCTCAATAGATTATGCTTTATGTCGGGGGCATAATAGACATCTTGGATATTCTACCTTTCACCACTCTTGGTTTGGATGCTGACTACACCTTTTCCTATGACATGAACCTTCTCACTTTTTCCCCTTTTTTTTTTATGTTGTTGTCTATGGAGGCAAAGAAGTTCTTGTTACCACTCATGTGGTTGTTGCATCCGTTGTCCAAGTACCAAACTTCATCATTGCTACGTTCAGCAAGGCAGTAAACAATGGATACACTGGATTGTTTGTCATTTTTAGCCTTGTTCTCATTAGCTACATTTGCATTTTGACTCCCATGGTAACGTTGTTTCTTTCTACACTCACTAGCATTTAATGACCATACTTGTGGCATTAATAACATTGCACATTGCTCTTGTCATACCTTTGATTTGAGTTGTTCTTCTTCTAGTTCTAGTTTGTTGACTGTGAGTTGCTCAACTCCTCTTGGATGTTAGAGTCTCCTCTTCCAGAATTGCTTCTTCCTATGCATCTTTGACCTCTACCTCTATTGTTTCTTCCTTTTCCCCGACCTCAAGTACATTGGTCTAAGCTTTGAAGGCTTGCTCTTGGGAAGGAGCAGATATGTTCAACCAATGCTCATGGGTTTGTAGTAAGCCCATCAACTCATCTACAATCATTTTGAACAAAAAAATTTCCTCTTCAATGGCAATGACTATAGGATCAAACCTAATAGGTAGACTTCATAGGATTTTCTCGATAATCCTTTGTTCCTCTATTGTTTCTCCATTAATTCTTAGCTAGTTTATCAATGTGGACACCTTGGTGTGAAAGTATGAAATTGACTCACCATCTTTCATTTGTAAAGTCTGAAAATGTATTCTTAAGAGCTGCAACTTAACTAACCTCACTTTATCAATCCCCTTGTAACTATTTTGCAATATTTCCCAAGCTTTTTTTGACTAATTTTCTACTGCAATATGTGGGAAAATAGCCTCACTCAAGGCTACCTCAATCAAACTGAGGGCTTTTGCATCTTTCATATTATTTTATTTCAACTGATTCTTTTGAGGATTTGAAAGGGCTACAAATGCAGTTGGGTCTGTGATATCATTGAACTCATTTATGACCAACTCCCATAGGTCATTTGCAACTAAGATGGTCTTCATTTTCTTAGCCCAAATCTCATAGTTCTACCCATCAAAATTTGGTGGTTGTTGCCAGTCTTTGCTTTCACCTCCTACCATTTTTCTCAAATATGAGAAAATAGATTAATGCCTAGATTCCTAGGGATTTTCCACAATACCCACAATAAATTAACTGACTGCCCAGAAAAATAGGGCTCTAATACCACTTGTTGGTAGACAGGGGGAAACAATATAGAAACAATATTGTGTCTATACAATGGACAAACCAAAAAAATAGCCATAGAAAAAAGAACAGAGATAGAAAAATGTTTGACACAGAAAAAAGATTTAAATATATTCGTTCTTAATTTCAAAAGTTACAAAAACACAAAGAATATGCTTTGTTTTACACTACAAAATAAAACATAAAATATTTTGGACAGATGTCTGATACAAGGGTGTTACAATTTCACACCTCAAAAACTATAACTAGCTACAATCTTGTAGCTAATGTTGTCACTACACTACATCTGATAAAAATTCTCTCTATCTTGTTGCTATCTCCTTGTCTTTTGCTAAAACATTCTTTTGTTGTTGTAGGTTCAATCAATCCCAAAAACTTACTAACTTGTAAACTAACGGTTGCATTCTACCTTTTGTCTTGTTTGATTTTGGCTCATGAGAATGAGAACTCAATTCAAAATTCAAAATCACCTAACTTCATTAATGTTGGCAAGTTGCAGGTCAAGTTGTGCAAGCTCAAAAATGAGTGCATATAATTTGAATTCAAAAATACCAACAAAATTAATTGTTGTAGTTTACGTTCGAGATAACTTGATAGTCTTCATCTGACGTGGGGTGTTGACCGGAGATTAATTAATATTCTAACATAATTGTTTTGTGCGTTTTATAGTTGTGTCGAGCAATTTTTGCATTTGGTCAAATTGAAGTGAGTTTGGAGATGTGAGAATTGACCACCTGGGAAGGCTCTCGATCTTGTCTGCATCAAGCTGCTTGAGCAAAGCTATGTTCACTAACTACAAAAGTAGGCACTAGAGGGGGTACACTAGCCATAGAAGGCTTTGCCACACCATTGAGAGTGGTAGTAGAGGAACCAGGGAGAGTTGCAAATAACTTTAACACCACTAGTTGCAAAAAGGGAACAAACCTTAGGTGTGAGCATAGCACCAATATCAAGGTCGAAAGCATGAAAAGAAGATGGAGCACCACCAACAGTAGCAGATGATACCGTTAGATGGACCACCAATAGAAAAAAGCACACCTACAACAAATGAAATAGTGGTAATAGACAACCTAGAGACAAACGACACACCAATATCAAACACAAAATAACCATGGATCCCTATAACAAGTGGCAAATAGATGGGAATAGGAACGAGAGAGCCTATTTCAAAAAAAAAAATCCCAAAATGAATTTTGAAGATTGTTGTCTTATCTAATGCCTCTTGATTTCCTATCACGGGTTTCTTTAAATGTCACCTATTTTTTGTGGGGTTATTGGAATGAATGGTAGCAAAGAACACTTCACAAGCTCTGTTGATTTGACATTTCAGGATTACACCCCAGAGAAATCATTGGATTAGATAAAATAAATTGAGCAATCTATTTGTGAATGTAACTGGATAAACTAAGTAAGCAAGCATGTGACTCCATCTCCCAATAGGATTATTCTTGGGTGTGGTTTCATAGATTCCAGAGTTGTGTGACCAGCTTGTGAGTCTTCAAGTGTTCCTTGGCATTAAGTTTGTTGTTGATTTATTAAGACTCCAACCTAAGTTGTTTAGTGGCTCTAATATAGTTTCTAGCAAACATAGTATCTTTCCTTTCTTGTCAAATTAAAGATTCCAGTGTTACTCCACAAGTGCACTTCTGTAATGCCCCTCCGTGTCGGTTGCTTTGGACTTGGGTGTGAGTATTTGTGTGTGTTTCATTGATTACTGTGTTATTTGATTGTGTGAAAAATATCACATGTTAGTAGTCATGTTTAAATAATTAATTAAATCACAAGTGATTTGCAAGGTTATTTAAAATATGATTAGAAATTAAAATAATAATCAATTAAATTAAATCAAATGATTTATAACAAATGATTAAATTAAACTAATTCGTTAAAAGTAAAAGTGATATTATTAGATAAATTGATTTAAATTGTTGAAGTTAATAATAATTATGTACAAAATAATCTTGAAAAGATAATTATTATAATAAGAAATTTAAATGGATAAGGAGATAGGAAGCTAAAGTGTTTTAAAGAAAGAAATGAAACTTCACCTATAGAGCATCTGGAAGTCGAAGAGAACTGGAGAATATGAAAAATAAATAAATAAACAAATAAAAAGCTCAATTTTGTGGATTTGAATGTATTTAAATTTTATTTTTGGAGAAGTGACTTTTGGTATTCGCTGGAAGAGGAAATGGAAGAGACTTTTGTGTGTGATTTTATTTAGGGGATTTTTGCTGGTAAAAGGGGGATTCTCTTTCCAACAGATTTTGGGGAGAAATTTGGCAGTCATTTTTCTGTTATAGTATTGCATTCTTTTCTGATTCTGAAGAATTCATTGGGGATTAAGATTTAAGTTTGAGGGAGGATCTTGGAGCTGCTGCTGGAAGGATTGGATTGACAAGAAGGATAAAGCTTCTACAATTATCTACAAGCGTAGGATGCCAGGTTCTCCTTCTTCTTTTAAATTATTTTCTTGATAGCATCAAATGAAATAAGAATTCCTTATTGTGAATGGAATTTTTTCTTGGATTGAAATTTAATGCATGTAGAAAATTCACGAATCCTTAGAAATATTTGGGATTGTTTGCCAATCAAGAAAATCTTACTAGGGTTTGGGATTGTTATTTATTTAAAGTAGAATTTTGTTGGGATTCTGGAATTGAACACTGTTACTCTAGTTTTGTGTTAAAAATAATAATTAAGCAATAAAAGAAAATGTCATGTATGGGAATTTGGGGTTGTGTAAATCCTCATATGTAGATAAATTTTACAAATATCTTCTGTGTTTAAATGTTTATATTGAAACAGAAAAATTGTACAATTGAAATTTATTTCCCTATATTCAAAATATATTTTGTATGCAATATATATATATATGTATATATATATATACATATCAGATATATATATATAGATGTATACACATATATATATATATATATAAATGTAAAGAAAGTATAAGAAAAAATTAATTTAATTAAGATTCATATTTTTTGCCATATTAAATTTGATTTGAATAATTTTAAAAAGGCAGACTGGGTGGCCTCGGCCGTACCCAGCTGGCCGCTGACATTGGCAGCCTACGAGCTACCACGGTAGTCCTTCAGACTACTGTGACAGTCCGTAGACTATCCACGGCAGTCCGTCGGACTGTGGTGGCAGTCCATAGACTACCCGCAGCCGGGTGGTTATCACCATGCATTGTATGGAAATTAATCTCCATTTCAAAAAAATCGTATTTTAATTGTTGGCTTAAACAAAAATTTCATATAATTTTTAGGCACATATATATATATAATGTTATATAAATATATATATATATATGTATATATATATATTTATATATATATATGTATTAATTTATTTAATTAGATTTCATTAATTTAACTGGTAATTTTATTAATTAATTATGTCTGTAATCAGTTTGGTTATTTTTCTAATATGATCAAAATAAAATTTTATTATAGTGAAGATATGGAAATAGAAAGGAATTCCTATTAATTTGTTAAGTTGTGAAATTTGATAGGATAATATAGTAGAAGGGCAATTTGTGAACATATATATATATATATATATATATATATATATATATATATATATATATATATATATATATCAGCATTGATCATTTTATTTTAAAGGTGTATATGGTGGAAATAGAATTTAATATAGAATTGAATAAGTTATCTTTTTATTCTTATTTTTTGAAGTTGTAGTCTTGTAGACTTGTTGGATTCTTAGAAAAGATCTATTCTCTTTCTACTTTCCCTCGAAAAGAATTAAAATATATAGATTTGTAGTGGTTTTAAAAGGTATTTATGTGTGTAGATTTATTTAGATAGATTTAAGATTTTAAGGTGGTAAATTCTAATATGTAGTTTAAGAATTTAGAATATTGTTATTATTGTCATTTTAAAGTATAGACAATTGGTCTTAAATGGTTTTCATAATTAATTTAAATATTGGAAGTGAATGTTAAGTTAGTATGGTGAAAGAGGAAATTTAAATGTATGGGTATGATTAGTGATTGATTAGGGTATTCTTGAATTGGATAATTTATTGGTGAATGGGATTTTAATCTTTTGAAAATTGACTTCCTTTATATTCATTTAATGGTTGATTTGTAAGTTCTCTTTATGGATAAATCTTTTAGAATACTTGTGATGGTTATCATGAATTATTTTAGTTAATTAAGTAATTCAGATGGGTAAGTTGTAAAGTTATTTAGTTCTGGTCGTTATTTGATTGTTAATAAATATTGTTCGTGATTGAATTTTTGATTGTTGTTTATTTAAGTGTTTTTTTTATGGAGTTGTGAGTGGTTGAGTATTTAAGGTGTTCTTAAATTTGGTGCCTTGGATTCCTAGTTGAATGCTTTTTGAAGGATTGTTTTTGGATGGTTCCATGGTGGTATGAATGCTTTTGGAGGTTAGTTTTGATTCAAGGAATCCTTTGTCATTTAATTTGTGTTGCAATGTAATTGGGAACTTGTATTTTGTTGACGAGTTGTGGGTAGTTGATCTTCTTGGATTTATGATTTATTTGTCTAGCAAAGTTGTTTATATAGTCTGGATGGGGTTGTCGATCTTATTTTAATGTATTCACTCATTATATTTGAATTGAAAATAGTTCTGGTGGCCTTGCAATTATTGTTGTCATTGCTATGTTGTTGATTTTATGAAGGTGATTTGTGTACCATTATAAGGGGGTTCTTGTGAGGAGAAAATTGAGGTCTCACGTGGAATGCCTAGTTGGTGGCTTTTGGTTTCATTAAGTGATTTCATTGAATTAAAGGTTGATTTTCTTGTGCATTTTCCTATTTGAGGTAACACCATTGTTGATTTGCGGATGGGTCTTGATGAACCTTTCCCTTCTTATGGCTTTTCTGATTTACTCGCATATTTGATGAAATTTTATCCTTGTGTTGGAATTATTGGAGAAATACTCATGTTGCTTCACTTTACCCTTATTTGTGGGTTTTCATTCTTTTGGCTTCCAGAGGCTTGAGATGATTGATAATTGATGTTCTCTCTCTTTATGTGCCCTTGATGTGGCAAGTGTTTTGGTTTCATGAGTTTAAAAGGGTTGTACGGGAATTGTTGAGACTTCGATTATGTATTATAGCGAGATGGGTAATGCCTTGCATGCTTCTCAGTTATGATCTAATGTTCTTGTTATGTTGTACAACCCTTGGTTTCTTGGTTTTAGTTTGATGTTGTTGGGTCTCTAGGGAGAGTGGCTCCTCGTGGGGGCCGACGCCCCGTTTAAGGGGAAGGGCACAGGATAACCCACGAGTGAGTTGGTAATCAAGTGAAAACCTAATAATTAACTTAGGATGGTTGGGTAGTAATATCATTATAAGATTTAAAAATGGATGCCTCGTCTTCATTAGTGCTTCCGCACACTAATGGAAGGCTGAGAAGGCCGTGGTTGGCAAGGTCGTGGCCTCGTCTTCACGAGAGGTTTACGGCTCCGCATGAGTCACCCCATGGACTGGCGCCTCTAGTTGGGAGGAAGGGAACAAGATAGCCATAGATGGGGGCCGGAGCCTCCAGTTGGGAGGAAGAGCACAGGATAACCCATGTAGGACTATGCGATGACACTCTCCCCTAGTTGCCCAGGTGTTTTTGCTTTATTGTGTTTCTCTGGAAGTATGTTATGGGAGTTGGTTTAGTTTGTTGTTGATTGGACTTATATTGATTTATGGAATATTGCCTTGATACATCTTTGGTGTACTTTGTGGTCTCGTATGATCTGATTGATATTTGATTTATGACCTTGTACTTTTATGGTACTGTGTTATGATGTTATTATATTGTTTAATTGCAATTTGGAATTGTATTATGTTTATTAATTCAGTTTGATTTGGAAGTATTTCATGATCATCCTTTGGGTACTTGTTTACTGGTCATTGCTTTGATTTGTGTGATGAGATTTATGATTTTAATTTATTATGTTGATTCTTGGATATTGTTGGTTATGTCATTGTAATCCTTGAGTTTTATGATACTTTTGTATGGCGTTGAGTCTCGTGGTTCCCTATTTGGATGTTCTTGGATGAGGTCTCTTTCTTGTCAGCTCCTAGCATGGGGGGTGGGTCTTCGGACTCACATGGTCGGGTGGAACGTGCTAAGCACCCCATTGGGTCCCCAATCGAGGATCGAGAGGTGCGGATTGGTGCTGTTGCGGTGACTCCAGAGTTGTATTTGTCTTGGAGCCAGTTATGATATTGTGCATCATGTTATCTTGTTGTATGGTTTCCATTCATGATTGGAAACACTTTTGTATCATTGTATCTCTAGAACATTGTACTGTAATGTAATGTTAACTCGGTGTGGTTATTGACCATGACAGTTGTTATTCATTGTGTTGAGTTAATTATGTATATGTTGTACTTACTCAAATGGTTTCTTATCAATGATTATCATGTATGTGTTATATTTGTTAATGTTTAATTTGTTATGGATTATATCTTTGGCTTTTATTCTTTATTGTTGTTGTGTGGATCCAAGTCTCGTAATGACTCCTCGTGTACCCCAAGGGATGTATGTGTCAGTGAATCTGCTTAAATGAAATTCATGTCATGACTTAATGTGTATTACATGTATGTTATGTTTACTTTAAAAGAAAAAATTGTGTAGTATTTATTGTTCAATTGTCCTTTGTGGTTCGCACGAAGGGCGTTACAACTTCCAACTTTGTAGCAGATTATCTTAGGGGTTGTATGGCTTCGCTTGACATCCTTTGTGTGGATGGAGATTAATTGGATTTGTGATGAATATTATTATCTTGTCTTTTGGTTAGGAGTTTTTCCCACAGGGCTTCTCCTTTCCTCTTTGTAATTGGTTGCCTAAAATGGCCTTGTAGCCGGGACCCATTCATGTTTTCATGCATCCATCCTTGGTTACTATCTCCTTAGTTAGACTTAAAGGGGGGTGTTAGCGCAAATTAGCAACTTCATATGGATAAATGTTGTTCCTGTGGATAATTATTATTGTTTTATTTGACTATAAGCTAACTAAGGAATCTCTCTGATTCTTCCGTAAATGCCCTCTTCCTTTCTTTTTTAGATAAGTTTTCTGCTTTCTTGGATAAGCTTTCTTAGATAAGCTTTCCTCCTTGAATAAACTTTTTGTTTTATTGCATAGGCTAATTCCAGTTGAACTCCACGCTTTATGTGAGGTCTTGGGTTACCTCATGCTTTGCCTTGCTCTATATAAAAAAATGGCTCTTTGTATATTTTATATGCATGCACTCTCAATTGCTATATAGAATACAATTTATTCTAACATATTTTTTCTGTCATGTTTTCCTAATCTTTTATTGTGCAATTGTGTGATTTGCAACTCAGCTAGTATTTCTAAAATTCTCAAAGGGTGGCCATATTTGAGATTTAACACGATAATTTTGGCATAACATTATGTATTAACGCTGGCAGCTCCTTCTCTGACTTGAAGCTCCACATAAGCCTTTGAAATACCTACCTTTCAAATGTGTTGTTTATATACCATACTTTTCTCTTCACCTTAACTTGTGACAATTGTGTTCCGGTGAGTGCTATTTTAGGTGTAGAGCTTTGAGGGCTATAGCTCTATAGCTGCTGTCATGGTTTAATGCTTCTAAAATTGTCATTCCTGTTTCCTTATCTTTATGACAACTCTAGTCCTCTCCTCTCAGACCGACATAACCATATCCTACTCTTGATTAATAGACTTACTTCACCTTGCCAAAATCATGGTATGAAATCACAATGATAGGTTGTCACTTGCAGTACTCGTTGCATGCAAACTGCTTGGCAGCATTCCATGTTGCATCTGTGGGTTCAGTAACTTTGGTCTGTCATACTTCATGTTAGCTTCCATGTGTCCTTCAAGGGTATACAAATTTCTTTCCCATTCGTCTATCTCTCTAATCAAAGTTGCATTAATCAAGTCATCAATTGCTTCTCTGACGAAGGGATCAATGATGATATGAAGCTCGTCTTATAATCGCCATTCAGAAATCTAAGAGTTTCGTGAGCCCTGTAAGCTCTTTCCTGAAGCGATGATCCATCATCAAGTATGGTGGCTCCTAAGAATACCTGCAAGACACAGGGGTGGTTAATCAACTAACTAGAAATGAGAGTTGGAGCACCTTAAATTATTATGTGTATTAATCATGTTCCTCCTTGACAGAAGGTTGCCATCCTATCATATGCTATCTTCCTGTTATCTTGACTTGTATCTATGATTCTTCACTACTCTTATTATTCATATATTTTGTTTCCTTCCCATGCTAACATTTCCAGTGGCCTGTTAGTCAAAATTCTCTGTGTAAGAATCAAAACATGATGGCTATCACAACCCTAATGCTTAAATGCACAGCCACACCCAAAATCTACTCTTTGGTAAGATGGGCACGTTTGATCAAACAACCAAAAGTAGTAGCATCTTGGGTCACACAACAAGTGGACTCATTCTAGCAAAGGGATCATAAATACAGGTGACCTTAAATTAATCAGACTACTATAATTGTAAATTTGTTGAATTTGCACTTTCATAGTATGTGCTTTTAACTTCTCTCGTGAGACTGCTTACATGTCCATTATAGGAACTCCCTTAATTTCTCAATTATGTCCAGTTTAATCATCATATAAGTAAATAATTATGAGTCATAACAAATTATTATGACTCATATAATATTTTCAATAATGAGCATCATTAGCTTGAGAGGCATGTCTGCAGTGTTAGCAAAAATTTGTGTAAACAAAAACCTTTTTCCATTTATGTTGACATCCTCGCTGACTGTCATGACAGAAGTTACAATTAAAAAATTAGGTGGGATTAAGGCATGGTAGAAAGAGTGGTTTGTGTTGTCGAAGGCTGGCATTATATAAGAGATGAGAGTTCAAGAGTCATGCAATGGAAGTGGAAGAGTCACACATTAAATAATGAGCATACTTTATTTTAAAGTATAAAATGAGTGATACTATTTTGTCATATTAAGTATTGTTGAGTTTCTAAAATAATAGATTTTAAAAGTTTACGTCATTAAAATCTATAACTTTTCATTATCTAAATTTTCTTATAAATATCTTAAATGCATATATCTAATAAAAATTGAGAAATATTAATTTTAATTTATTATATTCTACTTTAAAGCTATTTTAATTTGTTTAAAAACTATTTTATTGTATTGTATTATTTATTTTAAGTTTTTAACACTTATTTTATATAAAGGAGGGGTAAAAAAATTATTAACACAAGAAGAAGTACAAATCAAGGGCATTGCATAGTCTTATCAAGCTCCACCAAGTGATTCAGTTGTTGAGACAAATCAAGGGGTAATTGACCCTAGTCCACCAAATTTCAATCATGAATATGATCAGAAGCCAATTTAACTAAACAGTCAGCAACAACATTTCATTCTCTAGGAATATGAGTAAAAGTAACAAACACCAACGAAGCATAGAGGTTAAGAATTTGTTCAACAATCAAGGCCAAATGCCAACTAACATCCTCTAAATGTCTTCTATTCAACAAGTTCACCACAACCTAGGAATTAGACTCACATATGATCATGTGCCACCCCAATTGACATCCACGCTCCACAACCGATAAAATGGCTTGAGCCTCCATTAAATTATTAGTGTGAATACCCTTATAAATAGAGAAGATACACTGAACATATCTAGAGCTATCCCAACCAACACCTCCAATTCTAGCATGACCCAAGTTTCCTCGAGAAGAGCCATTTGTGTTGATTTTCAAGACTCTCTAAGGATGACGAGACCATCGCCCCTCCCTATTCACCTTTGGAATAGGATATATACATCTATTATGCATGAGCTATTGTTGCTAAGGAGGAAGATGAAGATGATTACAACAACCAACATCATGGGGATCCAATGAGGCAAACAGATCACACATAGCTACAACAGTCTCTCCCATAGAATGAAAATTTTTCCACCACATGCAAGGGGCCCCCAACATCACATCCTGAAAAATCTAATGATTCCTCTCCAACCAAAGGTTCCAAATAATAAAGGATGGGCCAAGAGTCCAAGCAACTTGAAGGAAGGAAGTAGAAATAGGGGCCCTACCCTACCAATCCACAAACTTAGCCAATGAGGAAACATGCCAATAGGGCGCATTCCACACCCCCCACCAAAAATGCCAAATCTCCCTAGCATAGGAACATTGGAAAAAGAGATGGGAGACATTCTCCTCATTGTTATGACACAAAACACAAATTGAAGGGCCTTGGAAGCCCTGCTTCCATAAGTTATCCCAAGTAAGACACTCATTTTGAACCACTAACCACATGAAAAAGTTGCACTTGGGCCATGCCAACTTGTGCCAAACTTTCTCCCCAAACAATTTCCTACCAAGCTGCTTATAACTACTAGACATAGAGTACTTCCCAAACAAATCAGAACCATCCCAAGCCAATATATCAAGTTCCCTCAAAGAATTACATGTACTAGAAGCCAAAAGTTGAGCTAACTCACGTCTATCCTCCACAGATCCCCCAGGTGGCCACTCAAAAGGAAGCTTCCAATGAAAGCTTACAACTGAACCACTATGATGTGCAACCTTATAATGCTCAATGGTGTCCCAACCAACCATAGTAAAAACATCAACAAGGGGCTGGAGGTGAGGAAAAGAAGAAAGAATAGATGGGTGACCATCCCAAGAATCTAACCAAAGAAAAGTCATGATCTCGAATGAAAAATCTAGAAAAGTTCCTGCTTAACCAAATTTTCCCCCACTTTCAAAGTCCACCAAATCATAGAATCACTCACCTCTAGAGGATAACAAGGTACCTCAACATGAGGAACACCTCGAAGATATTTATGATTGATAATTTGAGCCCATAACTGGTGTTGATTGGTACACCATCACCAGTAAAGCTTACTAGGAAGAACTTTCCCATTCAAAATAGTAGAACGTAAACCAAGACTACCCTCCTACTTTGGTCTACACATAGATTCCCACTTAACAAGGCTCCACTTAGTAGACTCTAAGTTGCCACTCCAAAGAAATTGATGAGAGAAAGCATCAAATTCCTTAAGGAAATACATAGGAGTCGCTTGAACAAAGCATCTGTAGATGGGTAGAGCCTGGATGACTGACTTAAGAAGAGTCACTCTAGCCGCCGTAGACAACCATCGATGACTTTAGTGAGTAACCTTCTACCTTATCTTATCAAGCAACAACTACCAGGAAGACCTCAGCTACCAACCAACAACAAGAGGAATACCCAAATAGACAAAGGGAAGAGACCCAATTTGAAACCAAAAAATAGCTACAATCCTTCGTTGAATAGCCTGAGGAGTATTAAAGAAGAAAATAGAAAACTTCTACTCATTAACTCTCTAACCCAAAGCAACAAGGTAGATATCCAGAGCTTGTCTAAAGGATTCAGCTTCCCAAATGTGAGCCATCCCCATGAGAGAAGTGTCATCCAAAAATTGGAGATGAGAAAGAATTGTCAAACCCAAACCCCATTGCCAACCCTAAATCAAGCCTTGAGAAACCCAAAATTTAAGAAAATGACCTTTCACCTCTACCATTATAATAAATAAGGAGAGAGTCGATCCCCTTGACAAAGGCCCTTGAATGCACAAAAAAGCTCTGAAGGTTCACCATTCACAATAACCAAAAATGAGGAAGAAGTCACACAACTCATAGTCCAGCTCACCCAATCAGAAGAAAAACCAAAGGTGAACAAAATCTTCTGAAGAAAACTCCATTTAACTCTATCATAGGCTTTTTCCATATCTAACTTGACAAACATAGCCCTATCCTTAGAGGTTTCCATAGAATGAATGACCTCAAAGGCTACCACCACCCCATCTAGAATTTGATGACCCACCACAAATCCTTCTTGCTCCTTAGAAATAACAACATGTAGAAAAGGTTTAAGCCTCTCAACAATCAATTTCATAATAATCTTATTCACCACATTACATAGCACAATAGGTCTAAAGAATTCAAGCCTATCAATACCTTCTTTTTTAAGGATGAGAACCAGAAAAGTAGCATTCAGGGCACAAAGCATTTGCTTACTATGAAAAGACTCTTAGACAACCTCCAATAAATACACATTCACAATATCCCAAAACTCCTAGAAGAATTCAACAAGGGAGCCATTAGGGCCAGGAGCTTTCCCCTTATTCATCCAAAACACAACCTCCTCCACTTCAGATAGTGTA
>VDFB02028544.1:0-13326 GCA_007258455.2 Sequoia sempervirens
AATATCACTAAACTTGAAATAAAACCACTTCCAATAAGACCATGAAAAACAAAACAAATGAAACTGAGTTACCGATTTGCTTGCCATGGTAAACCTTAACTATCTATAGAATGCCAAAACCATTGTCCTGAAGATGTAGCTGCTAAACCACCTTCTCAATCAAAACTTTCAGCCTTATGCAAACCCTAGTTTGGCCACGACAAAATGATTTTGAGTTTTGCCAAGAATGAAAGTAAATTAGGGCACAAATATAATTTTGGTATTACAAATAAAACATTATCATTATATCCCCAATAATTACTATGTCATTCATAATATAAATCTCATAATGCTCAATGTAGTCGGTGTTGACTACCATGTGAAACAAATGAATACACTACCTTGTCGGCCTTGTTGAACATATAAACCTTTCCAATATTGTTGTCTCCTTTTGAAACATCTTTTCTACTGATAACAAAACATTATGATTACCTTGCAAATACCTGTGACCACTATGTAAATGATTTAAGATTTATGAAACCCATGGTCTCTAGGAAGGTCCTCCATAATGTCGTGACTATGAAATGTGAAGTGCTCCCCTTTTATGCTTTATAAAGAATTGCTATGGCTAAAAGCCTAGCATTTAAAACCAATAAAACACTCCTTTTATTTTTCCATAAAAACCACATTAGTTCCAATTGTAACAAGATGGCAATAGACAAAACATTATTCCTTGCATTATCAAATGACACAACACTATCACTTGATGCAAAAAATATCATAAATCCAACCAATAGTAACAAAATTGCAACATATTCACTTTCCCAAAAATCTATATGCCAAGGATATATCTAAAACAATCAATGCCATATGATTATCAATGTGCCTGTCCATACCACCAAGATCAACTTACAATGCCATAAATTAGTGTCAAGAGATTAATGTTGCAATATATGTCATTGAACCAAGCTTACTGTTACCAAGATGTTAATTGCACTGTGCATAGGTAAATATGTCTAAAATACATGTTCAATGATCAATTGTATATTGTGTCGTACCAAGTGTGCCATATACCTATGATCATGTCAATCACCTTGAAACCTTGCATATACCTATTTGACACAATGCCAACCAAAGATACCACCGGGGTCAACACACAAGGCATGCAAAGATATCGTTATATATATATAACATTACTTTCATATATACACAAGATAATAATATTATGTATAATATTGACTATATATATGTGTGTGTATATATATATACATTTTCCTATATGCTCATGTATACATATGTATACATGTATTTATGTATATATCTTCTATATATATATATATATATATATATCTATTTGATTGCTCAATCAAGCACAAACATATTTAATATCTTATTGATAGGTGGTATACGTGTGATGTATATATACAAATACATACATTCCATGCATGTTCACCTTATTGATACAAGCATAGCAATATATGGAAGAAATCACAAGATCAAATAGAAATACATCATCCAAGCATGCATTTGACAATAAACAAGACCTTTACTAATGTAAACACATCAAAATAAGGATGACTTACCAATTCCCAACTCAATGACTAGACACAACCATTCTACTGTGAGTGTGTGTAAACTTAGATAGGTTACGTTACTAGTTATCCAACCAATCACTTCTCCTAAGCGATACTTCCCCTCTGCCCAGAGGAATGAACCTATCCCTGCAACCGACTCAACACACTTGGAATGGTAGTTAGACATTCACAATGAATCCATATGCATCATAGCTTAAGCATATTCATAAAGCAATAAGTGTAAACCTATTTACTCTTCAAAGCTATATCAAGAATTTATCAATACTTTCACATAATACCTATTTCAGTATTCCACTCTTTTAGCAAACATATCAAACTCACGACTGCATTTACCAACCTATTTACTCGTGAAGGTAAAACAAAATTAGTAATAATAGGACAAGATGTAACATGCTTCCCCCTTGTGAATCGTCATCCCTGATGATCTATAACACTTTAACATATGGATAAATTCAAATAAAAATTTTACTTACCATTCTCAAAATATGTAAGAATCATAAAGAATTCTTCCTATGTAGCATCACTCCTTTCAATCTTGTCCTTCCTAGGTCATGCCTCAAGTGTCCTTGTTAACGTATAGGGAAACTTGTATGCCTCATAGATTCTCACTCTCTCAAAGAGCTTATGTGTTGTATTCACAATATCTCATATGTGCATCACATGTACAATATTATCTGAATAACATGTGACACCTAAACTATAGTGACTGGAAAACATGTTCTCATTGGCCCACAAATTTATCTTTGGTATAATCCAAATAGATAAGGAATGTCAGTGCATTGTACAGTACACCATGGGTCCCATCCTTCCCTTTGGTGTTTACACTTTTAGACAACTCAGAAGTTGAGTCTATCCATCACTTAGACACCTATTTTGCTTAACCATAAAGTATTGTTCTTGACTACTTGTCCATCTTGAGCATAACATTGCTCTTGAACACTTGTCAAATTCTGATACTGCTTCATACTTAAGCTTTGTATCGACTAAGTTTCATTAATCTCTTTGATCTATTACTCCTTTTTTACAATCTATCAAGTCTAAGGTTATACCTATTTCTAAGCCTTTTTCAGCCCCATAAGGTTTCAACCCTCTTTTCCATATAATGGATCAAACCTCAATGTTAGTTTAGTTTATAAGTATTCAAAAAATCATTCAAGATTTGGTTTACCACTTTTACCCATATGGCTATAATAATATATTGTGCATTCATCAATTGAATGTATCATAGTATGATCATGGCTCACACAAACCTATCATTATTTCCTTGTTCACAACTGAGACAACCTTCTTAGGAATACTAAGCAACTACCTTACACAATATATTATCTAGGACCGAAATTCCAGAAATCAATTTTCCAACCAACGTTGGTTAACTTGATGAGTCTATCCACTAGAACATTATGTCAGTTTCACTAATATAGATAGGTTGATTTTCCTTGTGTTCTACCATTCCCCCTTTGGAATCTCAAAAGAGTACACATGTCCTACCGATGTCAACATTCGGTCTTCATTTCCTGGCACACTAGACATTATCTTGCCACATTTTGTGCAACCTCTTACTCTATCTTTTCCCAGATTATAGTGGTTCTTCATCCAAAAAATCACTTTGTCATTCCAATGTTCTAACCATGACATCAATTTCCCTGATTCATTCCCTAATCTTCCAAAATTTTGGGTACATAGGTTCATTTACATCCCATAATAGTCTATTCTTTTCTAAATAAAAACTTATTTTGTGGTATCATTCCACATTTATTTCCCTATTAATAATGGTTAGGATCTTTGTGGAAATAAATCTCCTTTATCTTAGGACATCCACTCTTGGATTTATTTTGTCCTTGTATCTTTTCCAAATATGTAATCCATCTTTCAACTTAATCTAACTTTCCTGATAAGATCTGGCACTAATTTTGATTAATAATCTCCATCCCATCATGTTGGTTCCCAGAAGATATTGCTTACCTAATATCCAAGCATGAATGTTTCCATAATAATTCCAAATCATGGGTAATCTAGATCTTTCCTCACCTATTCTTTAGAAAATGATCTTTCCATTCATGATCAAGTAATCTTCCTATACTTTCCTTAAGGCATCAATAATAATAATAATTGATCTTTCAATCAATCATATATAAGGTTTGGTGTGTTAATAGGTCACAATCCTTGACCTTGTCACTATTTTTCTCCAAAAATTCCAATACCTTATCCTTGTGGTCATAACATATATGACTTAATTGACATCATAACTTATAAGAAAGTCTAAAGTTCTTCCAAACCTAAAAATATGTTGACGATCTTCATTGAATGGGGTACTTTCAATCCACTTTATTTCTTCCCCCCTTAGTGTTTCCACAACATTCAATCAACTCAAAGTTGAACTCCTAACAAATTTTTTCTTTCTTGAAATGATTTTTCATTCCTTTTTGTTGGCTTTTAATTTCCTTTTTCTTGCCTCCATTGTATACCTTGAATATACCTATTCCAAAATTAGATTCATCATTGATCCCTAATCTCATAAATTCAACAATTATATCATCAAATTAGGAGATCTAATGAATAATCAACAACTTACAAGTCAATAGGCTCTCTATTATTTCAATTCTCTTTCCAATATCCTTTTTGTGGAAAAATATCCATACCCACAAAGCCTCTTTGGTTGATATACCTTTCAACTTAGAGCGTCATTTCCTTACAACTTCTATTGATTTGACACATAGTACCATATTGTATTCCATTTCCTTTTGAAACCTCTAAACATATGTTGGTTTTTGTTGACATGTTGGTGAGTTCATTTTATACTCCAACCAATCTATGTACTATCCAACCCCTTTGTAGGGTCAATACGATTTACCTTTTTAGGATCCTTCATCACAATCACCTTTCCAAGTGACTGTGTCCCAATACTTGGTGACTTATTCTCTCATTAACTTTAGAGATACCATGTTTGCTTAGTTTCTTTTTCTCATCTTAATCAAAACTCCAAATTGATCCCATTGATTTTGGTTGGTGGAACTGTGTCCACTTCATTGATTACTTCATTGATACACATTTTGAATGTCCCTGCTTGCTGGTGAAAAAACTTTAGTTGTCCCCAATATTGGCACAAACATCTATAAAACTTTACCACCAACTGGTGAGGAGAAGCATCTCTCAAATGCTTTTCTGCCAACCACAGAATCATATGTGGTCCCCCACACATCTATCATTCAATAGATGGCCCTACCCTTCGACGAAGAGATTGGTTAGTAAACGTCATATCAATTGCCTATATGAGCTTAGTGTTGTGTCCCACAAACTAGAACCTGATCATATGGTAGCTACTCCTACATGTATGAAAATCCTAAACTAGAATACAAACAAGGAACACGGTGAATCGACAGTGTAAGTAGTGGCTCCTTACACTACTTTGGCCAAAGTTTCTCATTCAAAATTCTGAATGGTCATCTTATTCACATACACCTCTACAACTCGGTTTGGATCTTGACCGTTCATATACTATGCTTAGGTAATTTCATTCTCTAGGTAATCCCTAACCTCAGAAATAACCTATTTCCCTTTCCACAAACACTATGTTATCTTATGGATATTCCCATCTTTGGTATAATATAAGAGTTTTCTTAATTCATGAGTTAACTTACATAGACAACCATTCACTACAAAAGACAATCTAGTTCCAAGTATAACTTTATAATCTAGAGAGTAGCTATATAAGCTTCTTCTATTCACAAATTAATTATTCATAAATGATCGGCTCTAATCAATATTATATCGGACTATAAGTGGTTCTCTTCAAGAGAATAGCCATATCAGTGATTGATCTCAATCGAAGCATAATCATAGCAATAGATGCTTCCCTTCGAGAGTGTAACCCTTTTAATAAAAGAGTTATTCAAATTAGAGTCTTGTCAACAATGTAACTTCATTTCAAGAGTGTAAAGTAATTAACCAAGTAGCTACTTTAATACATTAGGTAATCCTACCCGTGTTTCCAAACATGTAGAATTCCATAAACTCAAGTGATTCACACAACCACATGGGCAAGTCTCAATCTTAATATTCCCTTCCCAATCTTAGGATAAACAATCCTAGGAGTAGACACTAGCTATCTTAGTTAAATCAATAACTTGGCTAAGAGTAACACTTATGCCACTCATGTTTAATCATATCTAGTATGTAACACTTATGATAAACACAAACCTCCTATTATGGAGTACATACAAGCACATCATAAAAATAGTATAATAGCTTCTAATTCATTTTCCAAGCATTACTATTTTTCCTATTCAAGTACTCATAATATACAATACAAATAAATCATGGAAAATAATCTTTCAAAAGTTGAAATAATAAAAGAAATATCCTCATGCCTATTTTCACTTATCTAATTGGTTGACTGTAAATCAATTTCCCATAGCATAAACTAGCTTATTCTTGACTTTTTTAGCTATACCACAGTAGCCTCCTTCACTCGAGTTGATGTTGTACTTCACTCAAAATGCTAACACTCTCACAAATAATCACAACTCTCACTCTCTCTCTCAAATAACACAAAATATTATAGATATGATTTGCAGAGAAGAATGTATAAAATACTAAGCATAAAGCATATGGGATGTGTCCCAAACAAGTGAGTTTGCTCTACTATTTATATATCAGCAAAGAGGCTTATCATCCTACAAATTAGGCATGAGTGTTGACAACAATTCACCATACAAAACCACTCATTCAACACAACTAAAAGGTGGCATACAAAGAAGAACATACTCAGCCAAACAATACTACAGATCGACCTCCATTGGTGACAATAGTGATTTAGACTATTTCAAAACAACACAGAATGATAGAGTGTAATTCAAATTGCTCTCAAAATGAACATCTGAAGTGAATAGGATTCATAAGGTGGTGCTAGGATTACAACTCTTTCAAATTTTTGGCGGGTTAACTATATATTTGAATAAGTCAATATCAAATATGTGACACACAAATCAAATCGACTTAGTCTCATATGAGTTGGCTCTCTTCATTTATCAGATTGACCAAGTCCATGAATTTTTGTACATGCTCTTAATTGTTGTTGATAATTACCAAATGACAAGGCATTTAAAGAGTTTACTAAGTCAAAGTTATTCCTACCAAAGGCGTCAACTAAGTATCCTTCACATATCGACTTAATGTTGCGAGTTACTTTGTAGTATACTTGTTCCTTTATACGTGGGAAGCATGATAAATATTCGACCTCTCAAAGTACAGTCATATGTATAATATATGTGGATCTAGATTTAGCTAATAAATCGACCTCAACACTATTTCATGTGCTCACAAAATATATGGGTATCATGTTTTACATGGTATACTATATTCATTTTTTGCTATTAGTAAATGTTTCATAAAGCATTTCATACTCCATTCATAGCTCCATTCATAATACGTTGAGTAAGCTTCTACGCATCTTAAAGGTAATACACATATTCATAATATATTTATATAACCATGTTTATAAAAATTCTACTAATTGCTAAATCAACAAGTATATAAACATACACAATATATATATATTAGTACACATATGTTTATACATTTCTCCAAACGTACAATATATGCTTATACCATTATATATAATATATATATATATATCATTCATCTTGCATATCTAACTTACACACACACACAAATATATATATATATATATAGATACATCTTCCTCTATGCTCATATATATATATATATTAGTACACATATGTTTATATGTTTCTCCAAACGTACAATATATGCTTATACCATTATATATATAATATATATATCATTCATCTTGCATATCGAACTTACACACACACACACAAATATATATATATATATATATATAGATACATCTTCCTCTATGCTCATGTATACATATGTATACATACACACACACACACACACACACACACACACACACATATATACATTTGATTGCTCAATCAAGCACAAACATATTTACTATCTTATCGATGGGTGGTATACGTGTGATGTGTATATACAAATACATACATTCCACATGTGTTCACCTTATTGATACAAACATAGAAATTTAGGGAAGAACTCACAAGCTCAAATATACAAACATCATCCAAGAATGCATTCGATAGTAAACAAGACCTTTACTAATGCAGATACATCAAACTAAGGATGACTTACCAATTCCAAACTCAATGACTAGACTCAACCATTCTACCGTGAGTGTGTGTAAGCTCAAATAGGTTACATTACTAGTTATCCAACCAATCACTTCTCCTAAGTGATACTTCCCCTCTGCCCGGAGGAATGAACTTGTCCCTGCAACCAGCTCAACACACTTGCAATGGTTGTTAGTTGTTCACAATGAATCCATATGCATCATAACTTAAGCATATTCATAAAGCAATAAATGTAAATCTATTTACTCTTCAAAGCTATATCAAGCATTTATCAATACTTTCACATAATACCTATTTTAGTATTCCACTCTTTTAGAAAACATATCAAACTCATGATTGGATTTACCAACCTATTTACCTATGAAGGTAAAAGTAAATTAGTAATAACAGGACAAGATGTAACATACTTCCCTGATTGTGAATCATCCCCGATGATCTATAACACTTTAACATATAGATAAAGTAAAATAAAAGTTTTACTTACCATTCTCAAAATATGTAAGAATCATAAAACATTCTTCCTATGTAGCATCACTCCTTGCAATCTTGTCCTTCCTAGGTTGTGCCTCAAATGTCCTTGTTAACGTATAGGGAAACTTGTATGCCTCACACATTCTTACTCTCTCAAAGAGCTTATGTGTTGTATTCACAATATCTCATATGTACATCCCATGTATAATATTATATGAATAACACATGACACCTAAACTATTGTGACTGGAAAACACATTCTCATTGGCCCACAAATTTATCTTTGGTACAATCCAAATAGGTAAGGAATGTTGGTGCATTGTACACTACACCACGGGTCCCATCTTTCCCTTAGGTATTCACACTTTTAGACAACTCAAAAGTCGAGTTCGTCCATCACTTACACATCTATTTTCCTTAACCATAAATTATTATTCTTGACTACTTTTCCATCTTGACCATAACATTGCTCTTGAACACCTGTCAAATTCTGACACTGCTTCATACTTAAGCTTTGTATCGACTAAGTTTCATCTATCTCTTCAATCTATTACTCCTTTTTGACAATCTATCAAGTCTAAGTTTATTCCTATTTCTAAGTCTTTTTTAGCCCCATAGGTTTTCAACCCTCTTTTCCATATAATGGATCAAAGCTCAACGTTATTTCAATTTATAAGTATTCAACAAATAATTTAAGATTTGGTTTACCACTTTTTCCCATTTGGCTATAATAATATATTGTGCATTCATCAATTGAATGTCTCATAATATGATCATGGTTCACACAGCCCTATCATTATTTGCTTGTTCACAACTGAGACAACCTTCTCAAGAATACTAAGCAACTACCTTACACAATATATTATCTAGGACCAAAATTCTAGAATTCAATTTTCCAACCAACGTTGGTTACCTTGATGAGTCTATCAACTAGAACATTATGTCAGTTTCACCAACATAGATAGGTTGATCTATCTTGTGTTCTACCACTCCCCCTCTGGAATCTCAAAAGAGTACACATGTCCTGCCGATGATGACATTTGGTCTTCATTTCCTGGCACACTAGACATTGTATTGCCACATTATGTGCAACCTCTTACTCTATCTTTTCCCAGATTATAGTGGTTCTTCATCCAAAAAAGCACTTTGTCATTCCAATTTTCTAACCATGACATCAATTTCCTCGATTCATCCCCTAATCTTCCAAAATTTTGGGTACATAGGTTATTTTACATCCCATAAAAGTCTATTCTTTGACTAAATAAAAACCTATTTTGTGGTCTCATTCCACATTTATTTCCCTATTAATAATGGTTAGGAGTTTTATGGAAATAAATCTCCTTTATCTTAGTACATCCACTCTTGGATTTCTTTCATCCTTGGATATTTTCCAAAGATGTAATCCATCTTTCAACTCAATCTAACTTTCCTGATAAGATTTGGTACTAATTTTGAGTAATAATTCCTGTCCCATAATGCTAGTTTTCAAAAGATATTGCTTATTAATATTCAAGCATGAATGTTTCCATAATAATTCAAAATCATGGGTAATCTAGATCTTTCCTTACCTATTCTTTGGGTAATGATCTTTCCTTTCATGATCAATTAATTTTCCTATCCTTTCCTTAAGGCATCAGTAATAATAATAATTTATCTTTCAATCAATCATATATAAGGTTTGGTGTGTTAATAGGTCACAATCATTGAACTTGCACTATTTTTCTCCAAAAAATCCATACCTTATCCTTGTGGTCATGACATACATGACTTAATTGATATCATAACTTATCGAAAAGTCTAAAGTTCTTCCAAACCTGAAAATATTTTGATGATCTTCATTGAATGGGGTACTTTATCTAAGTCAATCCACTTTCTTTCTTCCCCCCTTAGTGTTTCCACAACATTTGATCAACTCAAAGTTGAACTCCTAGGAAAATTTTGCTTTCTTGAAATGATTTGTCATTCCTTGATGTTGGCTTTTAATTGCCTTTTTTCTTTCCTCCATGGCATACCTTGAATATACTTATTCCAAAATTAGATTCATCACTGATCCCTAAGCTCATAAATTCAACAATCGGATCATCAAATTAGGAGATCTAATGAATAATCAACAACTTACAAGCCAAGAGGCTCTATTATTCCAATTCTCTTTCCAATATCCTTTTTGTGGAAAAATATCCATACCCACAAAGCCTCTTTGGTTGATATACCTTTCAACTTAGAGCGTCATTTCCTTACAACTTCTATTGATTTGACACATAGTGCCATACTATATTCCATTTCCTTTTGAAACCTTTAAACATATGTTGGTTTTCATTGACATGTTGGTGAGCTGATTTTATACTCCAACCAATCTATGTACTATCCAACCCCTTTGTTGGGTCAATATGATTTACCTTTTCAGGATCCTTCATTAAATCACCTTTCCATGTGACTTTGTCGGGCAATACTTGGTGACTTATTCTCTTGTAACCTTTAGAGATACGAAGGTTGCTTGGTTTCTTTTTCTCATCTGAATCAAGACTCCAAATTGATCCCATTGATTTTGGTTGGTGGAACCATGTCCACTTCATTGATTACTTCATTTCTGACCACTTTGGTCTTTTCTCTTATTCCTAAGATACTATCTCTTTTCTTACAAGTTCTTAGCCTTGCACATAAATTAGCTTCTTTTCAAGAGTTCTCCAACTTCTTGGATACCTCCTTCATTGACTATTTACTCCGTTTGAAGTTTCCAACTTATGCCAATAATGCATACTTCTAGATTCGTAGTATTCTTACTAAATCCAAGAATCCTTGAATCTCTTCACAACCAAAGGCAACTACTAATAAGGGAAATTCTCTCAATCCTCTCTATCCCTCAAGTTTTATATTTATTTCGTAGGATGAAGGTATATGTTGGTTATTCTTCCCAACCTTCCTACTTAACATGATTGCATAATCTTCTACAATCCTTGGGGATATAATAATAAGTTGTTGGTTTATGAGTTTCCACTCCAAGAACAACTCTTAACTTAGTCCCAAACTTAAACAAGTTTCCAGGAATTCTCATCTTCCTTTTCACTTCCCCATGTTCTTTTCTCTTGTCATCTTGGAATAAAAAAATTTCAACCATTATCTTCCAATAAGTTTTACGCATTCTTTGTGTAATGAGCTCACAGGTTCCAGAGCTGAACCTGGTAGCTTTGATACCACATGTAACAACCTCGGTGTTCTATTTAGCAAAATTTCCAACATTTCACACTAAGTGAATATTCTATGATGTCATAACATAGCAATAAAAAATTTGTTCCCATAATGTAAATTACATGCATAAATGAAATAACATTATTTCTAAACTTCCATCGCATTCCATTGTAATTTCACAAATCTTCCAAAAACATAGATATCATATCGAATGAACTCAAGTATAACATTCATGATTACATCCTTCTACATAAATGAGTACATGATATGTTCATAGCTCCTCTGAGCTTCATCTAGCAATATATATACAAACTATTCCTAATGTCGCCACATCGATGCATACATTTTGAATGTCTCCGCTCACTGGTGAAAAAACTTAGTTGTCCCCGATACTGGAGCAAAAATCTACAAACCTTGGCCGATAGTTGGTGAGGAGAAGCATCACTCAAGTGCTTTTCAGCCAACCATGGACTCATATGCAGTCCTCCACACATCTATCATTCAATAGGTGGCCTTACCCTTCAACGAAGAGATTAGTTGGTAAACCTCATATCAATAGCCTATCTGAGCTTACTGTTGTGTCCCACAAACTAGAACCTAATCATACGGTAGTTACTCCTATAAGTATGAAAATCTTGAACTAGAATACAAACAAGGAACATCATGAATCGACAGTGTAAGCAGTGTCTCCTTACACTACTTTAGCCAAAGTGTTCTCATTTAGAATTATGAATGAAGGTCATCTTATTCACATACACCTCTATAGCTCGGTTTGGATCTTGACCGTTCATATACTATGCTTAGGTAATTTCCTTCTCTAGGTAATCCCTAACCTAAAAAATAACCATTTCCCTTTCCAAAAACTCTATGTTATCTTATGGATATTCTCATCTTTGGTATAATATAAGAGTTTTCCTAGTTCATGAGTTAACATAGACAACCATTCACTACAAAAGACAATCCAGTTCCAAGTATAACTTTATAATCTAGAGAGTATCTATATAAGCTTCTTCTATTCACAAATTAATAATTCATAAATGACTGACTCTAATCAATATTATATCATACTATAAGTGGTTCTCTTCATGAGAATAGCCACATCAGTGATTGATCTCAATCGAAGCATAATCATCGCAATAGATGCTTCCCTTTGAGAGTGTAACCCTTTTAATAAAAGAGCTATTCAAAGTAGAGTCTTGTCAACAATGTAACTTCATTTCAAGTGTGTAAAGTAATTAACCAAGTAGCTACTTTAACTCATTAGGTAATCCCACCTACGTTTCCAAACATATAGAATTCCATAAACTCAAGTGATTTACACAACCACATGGGCGATTCTCAATCTTAATATTCCCTTCCCAATCTTAGGATAAACAATCCTAGGAGTAAACACTAGCTATCTTAGTTAAATCAATAACCTAGCTAAGAGTAACAATTATGCCACTCATGTTTAATCATATCTAGTATGTAACACTTATGATAAACACAAACCTCCTATTATGGAGTACATACAAGCAAATCATAAAAACATTATAATAGCTTCTAATTCCTTTTCCAAGCATTACTATTTTCCCTATGCAAGTACTCATAATAGACAATACAAAGCAATAATGGAAAACAATCTTTCAAAAGTTGAAACAATAAAAGAAATATCCTCATGCCTAGTTTCGCTTATCCAATTGGTTGACTATTAATCAGTTTCCCACAACAACAACTAGCTTATTCTTAACTCCTTCAACTATGCCACAGTAACCTCCCTCACTTGATTTGATGTTGTACTTCACTCAAAATGCTAACACTCTCACAAATAATCACATCTCTCACTCTCTCTCAAATAACACAAAATATTGTAGATATGATTTGCAGAGAAGAATGTATAAATACTAAGCATAAAGCATATGGGATGCATCCCAAACAAG
>VDFB02028546.1:0-21694 GCA_007258455.2 Sequoia sempervirens
AAGATCTTCATGGTCAGCCTAATTTCTAGCCATAAAAAATTGGATGAGTGACACATGTCTTGTTGATATCAACAACCTCTTCAATAACATTTTTGTGTGGTATCTCTTTGATGACATGTATCTTTGACTCTGAAATGACACATTTTGATTGGTTGAGACTTTTCAATATTATTCGAACTTGATTAATGCATTTAGAGCATTGATTTTTTTTTATCTATGACTCAAATTTAAAGTTTTTAATGGCTAAGAGTGGAAACTTTGTGGGAAGGTGTGCAATAAGGTTCGAGTGACATCCTAGCTACCGTATATAATCTTTTGATTTTTAGAGTAGTTTTCAAGTAGATTTTCATGGTATAATGAATGCAAAAATGGCACCATACTTCCTTATATGTTGTAGACTTCCTCTTTCTATTGTAGACCATTCTAGATCAAATTTCATGGTGGATTTTTTGGGGTCTTTGTTCTACATTTATAGAATCATAAATAAGGTGACATGGCATGCACACCTAGGTCAACTTGGCAAGCTTTCAATGCAGATTTTGAGGGGTAGACCATCTGGATCTAATCATATCAAATTTACTTTGCTTGCTAACCCTAGTCAAGTGAGGGTTTGGTGACAAATTATTTTAGTTATACCTAAAATATAAAGGAAACTATTGTATTCAATTCAAGGGTTCTTCCATGGGCTCCTCTTGGGTTTTCTCTAACAAAATTATGTAATTCTTGCATTTTGTAATTATAAAATTAGCTTCTATGTCTTTATGTTAATAAAATTGACCATATTTACCTCTTCTCTCTAAATGTGTTGTGTAAAATTTCCTTATCTTCATGTTAGAGGTTTCTTTATTACTTTTTCATTCATATATGCTATGCTATTTATGTTTGTAGCTATTGTTTTGTGAATATTCTTCATTTTTAGCATATGAACAAGCCCTAATTTTCATATTATCTTCAAAATTTAACAAAATAGAGATTCATGCAATCCTTTTGGCCCCTTTAATTGATTTATTATGTTGTCTGAAGTGGGAAGAAGCAATCCTCATCTTGGTGTATCACCTCCCCTTTCCATTTTTATGCATTATTTCTATCCCTTTTCCCCTATGAGTTGGTTAGAGTAAGGTAGTGGTATGTTTCTATGTGTTGGGCTGGTCTAAAATATTTGCACTTGGATTAGAAGAGGAAGCCGACCTTCTCCAGAGAATTGAACTCATCTTGCAAGGTCTCACACCTTGAGGTTGTGTCCATTATATCATTGGAATGCTAAGCCAATGTTTAACAAGGTGCACTTTCATGTGACAATAGGTGCCATAGAAAGGTTTTCACACTTATATATGTCTATTTTTTTACTATTTTGTGGTTTGAAAGTGTTGCATTATGGTTTTTACTAGGGGAACTATTTATGATTTTTATATTTTTATGATTCGAAGGTTTGGAATCCTCATCGAAGTATGTCATTGTGTCAAGATCTATGGTGAAACTAGATATATGATCGGCCCCAAGGGTGTCCCATCTTGAATTCCCATAAAATCTATGATAGCTTCATCATTTTGGAATATGTCTATACGAGGTGGTCCTCGTTGGTCCCAATCGATGAGTTGGGGATAGATAAGTGAAATATTTTTCAACAATGTGGGATTGAAGGATATATAGGATATGGTGTGAACATTATAATCTTGGAATAGGTCAACAATACACTCAAAGGAGTCATTGAAAGTATCATCATTAAATAACTCAACAACAAAGAATTTTATCTACTTCTATAAGGGTAAAATCTATAGTTGCCCAAGCCCAAGCCATTGATACCATGGTTTCTTTGTCATTGTAATTAGTTTGACAATTCCTTGACCTTATAGGCCAAGACTACTATAACCCTCATATCCTATTTACTCCATTATTGGAGATCCCTTCGTGTATTCCTCAATGAGGAGTATAACTTGGCCTTACTCATCTTTATATAGCCACTTAGAAATGTCTCCTTTGATAGATTATTTGTGAAGTTCACTCCATTTTCTAAATGTGGTCCTGCTTTGCCTAGGGTTTCCTATAGGAGCTCGTTGAAGATGGGAGTTCTATATAGAATGATTGATTCATGTTGTATTCTCCACATCTTGTGCCTTGTACCTGGACCTTGACCTCAAGAATAATGGAGGATTTATTAGATGATTTAGTTAACTCATTAGGATCAATGTAGGAAAAAGAGGATGATTCCTCACTATTGTTCAAGAGTTGGTTTTTTGTTTTTCCTTTCAAGTTATGAAAATAATGGAAGGGGTTAGGATCTTTAGAGACAGTAACCTTAGTTCAATTATAAGGGAATTTTAGGAATTGATGGGAAGTGGATGGAATGGCTTGTATGGAATCTATCTATGGACAATTGAGAAGGATGTTATAGGGGAGCTCAAGGTTCCATATTTGACACACTTTATCTCACATTGTTGGACTAGCTCTTATAGGAAGTGTAATTGTTGCTTCAAAAGGGAATTGTGCATCATCATATGCCTTAATGATTATCCTCTTGTTTTTATCTATGACTCCTCATAGTATCCTAAGGTTCTAACCAATTTAGAGTGCAAATATTTAGACTAGCTCCACCATCTATTAAGACCCATTTAAATTTATGTTTATGGATGAATACCTCTAAGTGGAGAGCTTCATTATGTATGGGTCCATGGGATGATACATATTTTTCAATGAAGTTAATGTGGCCTATGGATGTGATATGTCCTTACATGGCTTGAAATCGATTGATATTTAGGTCAATAGGTACCAAAGATTCCTTAAGAGCCTTATAAAGGATATTCCTATGAATGGGCGACATGTGCAAAAGCTCTAAAATGGGTATTTGTGCTAGTGTTTTCTCTAAATGATCAAAAATATTATAGTGATTAGTAGCTTGGGACTTGGATTTGGTTCATTGGAGAGTGAAATTACCTCTATGAGTTGTAATAACACATTCGAGATTGTTAGTCTTGATATTGATAGTAGACACTTGTTAGTCAGTCCTTTAGATTTGGTTTATGGTATAGTCATAGTTAACCACATTGTAATTTTATGTAGTTACTAGAGGTACTACCTTTATTGTGAGCATTTAATTTTCTATGGTTATGTAAGGTATACTTGAGAATCGTGTGGTCATTGTTGGATGTATTTGATTGGTTTTACACAATCATATTCCCCTATCAATGATATCTTAAATAGATTCTTCAATTTAAAGAAACCTTGAGTTGTATGCCCCTTTACTCGATGGTAGTCATGCAAAAGTGTTATAAGTCTATTGTCATTGTTGTCATTGATGTCAAGGAGCGAATCCTTTTCCTAGTACCTACAAAACAACATGAATAAACAAGTTAGACAAGGAATTACAAGCTAAAAGAAGGATTCCCCATAAAATCAATTTGCAAACTCAAAATAGGAAAGAAAATAAGCAAGAACACAATGAAATTGATAAACCAAAGATTAAATTCTAATTTAAATAGAAAACACTTGATCCCATGGGGGAATTGGTGCCAATTTGATGTGAAAATTGGCCCTTTCCAAATTCCTATGATGCAAGATTCGAATGTTGAAGAGATTGTTGATCCACTTTTGATGAAAAGATGAGAACTCCAAGCCAAATCTGCAAAAAGCCTAGCTAATAATTTGAATGATGGATGGAAATGGCTAAGTATTTTAGCATGGTAACTTTGTTTGGATTGTGGATGATCAAATGAGGAGAGGAGCTCTTCATTTATAGGACTTCAAGATGGATGAATGCCCAAATTTGAGCAATGTGGGACTAACATTCAACCAATGGCAAGGTGCCACTTGTCAAGCTATGAATGGATGATGGTTGTGCAAGATTTGGGGTTTGTGCCAATAAATGCCAATATTTGAAATTCAAATTTGTTGAAATGACATGCAAGAGGGAAGGGAAAATGCAATAAATTCACCTTCGGCTCAAGGAAAAGGACAAGATTTTAAAATGCCTTGTTGATGTACATGTTGACTTGGAATTTTTGAATTCAAATTCGAGAGAATATTCTAAAGATTCCATGTATAAAAATAGAGATTTAATAATGAATTAAAATCTATTTCAACTTGCATTATCTAGAGGATGCATGAATGAGGTTAAATTAATTAAGGGTTAATTAATTTAACAGAGATTAGATGATGGACTTATTTGACTTAAATTTATGGATTTATTTAAACTGTGATAAGAGAGGAATATGATAAGAGGCTAATTAAATAAAGATTTTGATTTTATTTAATTAAAAGGATGGTGTTAGGATTAAATCGTAAAATAAGCTCTTTAATTTATTAAATTTTAATGGATAGACTTTAGAGATTTTAATTAAATAAATTGATTATTTAATTAAATCGATAATTAGATCGATGGATTGATTTTAATTCATTTAATATTGATGAATTTAACTTATAGGGAATTTGATTAAACGGTTAGGATCGAGGGATGATTTAGGAAGAAATGATGTTAGTAAGTCAGGATTGAATGCACGATGTCAATCAGTATATTTTACGTGTCTACATTTTGCCCGTCTTTGAAGCAATGCACTCGTTGCATTGGTTCAAAGAATAAACGATCTCGATCAAAGCCAAAATTTCTGATATTTTAAAACTTTCCCCATTGTTGCATGGCGAGAGAAAATATGCCATTATAATGCCCCCTCAAGAGATTGGATGGAAATTTTAATTTTTTTGGGTGATCTCATGAAAAAAAGGTGACAAAGTGCCTGACAAGTCCTAAAGGGGTCCAAGAGGCTAAAAATGTGTCTAAATGCAATAAAACGATGAAAAAGCCTCAAACGGATGAAAATAGGTTCAGGGGTCCAAAACCCTAGCAAGACAACCATTCAGGGTTAAAAAACCCTAATTTTCATGCTTAAATGGGGCCCGATGGGTCACTTTCAAGTCATTTTCATATTAACTCCGCTTAGCAAACCTTTGAGATTTGAACTCCCGACCTTCCTCGAATTACATGCGCGGCTTAACGCATTAACTCTCAAGATATTCAATCGAAGCCCCACCTACCAAATACCGCATTGGTGCCCCAAAGATGTGGGCCCTTTAGCTTAATTTTGGCCTTTTAACGCATTTATTATATGTTTAATGATGAGCTCGCCTCCAGCGCCGCTATTATAGCACCACTCAGTGTTTAAAGTGCACTGTTTTAGCCTTTTTGCGCTATAACAATGCTGTTTAGCACCGCAGGGGTGCAATTTGGAATTTAAAAACTCCACTACTGGGCTTGGGCTCAGCTCGGCCTCGGCTCGGACTTGGCGGACCAGTTTGGAAAAGTGCGCTGCGGTGGCACCCTTTTCATGAAAATTGTGATGCTGGGGGTTAAAGTGCGCCACTGTGGCGCTATTTGGCTAAATTACAGGTCCAGCGTCAGAGTTTGAGGAAACTCAAACTACGACGCCTTCACAAACTGCACTGCTGGGAACGATTTTGAGGCGTTAGGCTAGGATTTTTTCCAAAGTTTTTAATATGCTGAATTTCCATGATGCAGGATGAGCCTAGGGAGCTTTATTCTCGGGAGCACCGGTTGTGGGATTTAGTGAGCGTCCTACAGGACTTTAGCGACAGAGACCAGGATTAGCTGGGAGCTGCAAGACTATGGCATATTATGTATGTAGCGCACGTGCGCACACACCTCGGGATGTTGTCAGCGCTGGTGGAGCGGTGGCACAGCAAGATGTCATTTCATCTTCCCACTAGTGAGGTGACCATCACATTGGAGGATGTTTGGCGCATACTACGATTGCCCATTCATGGGCGCCAAGTGATCTATGACATGGATAAGGGATGCGAGTGCTGTACCCAATTCCTCGCCACTCAAAATATTATTTACTGCAAGGGTCAGATTGAGTTGGAGAGATACAGAGTCATAGCACCTCCCTTCCACTAGGCCGTTGCAGTGATCATTTCGGGTTTGCTTGCCCTAGACAAACAAGGGCGGTATTTCAGTCCTAGTTGGGGATATTGCTGGGAGAGGATGGTCTAGGACAGACCAGTTCAGTTTGCATGGGGGCTCGTCCTTCTGGCTTCACTCTACAGGGATCTCCACGAGTACGCATACGTGGATGGCAGAGCGTTGGGGGTTGGGGTGACTTTGCTTCATGTTTGGGCATGGGAGCACATTTTTGTGCTACATCTATGGGTCATTCCAGTTCTGATGGGGGCAGAGGATGCCCTGGTGACATGATACAGAGGTGGTGTCTTTCACACACACTGGAGAGCACAGGATCCCCTACTGGAGGTGAGTCCTAAATGAGATGCTTGTGTTTACTTGGAGACCATACCTCGGTTAGCCCGGATGGGCTGATGATGTCGACCAGCTCTTCTATTGTCATCAAGATCGATACATGCAAGGCCGAGAGCACACAATGATTGAGTGGTACCTACCAGGGTGAGTGCAGCGTCAGTTTGGAGAGCCACAGGATCGGCTAGATGATGGCTACATAGCCATTTTTGCATGCAACATGACACAGGTGTTATGGGGGCCTGGTATTCCTATCGTGGAGGTAGTTGATAGCTTTCGACAATTGGTGGTCTGACCTTGGGCTTACAATCAGGGTTTGGCAGACCCAGGGACTACATAGGCCTACAGAGATTGGTTCAGACCTCCCCTCCGATTGACCATTCCAGGTGAGGATCCAGAGGCATATAGGGTCAGAGGCAGAGGTAGAGGATGAGCACGAGGGCGAGGACCGAGGACCGAGATTTGATAGGATCCACCAGTGGTGCCCCCAGTTCTTCCAGGTCACAAGGATGTTCCTATGTAGGACCAGCAGCAGGATCCACCAGTCCCACCACCACGAGCTGAGGGTGAGGACCAGCTTCACGTGCAGCCACGGGCACAGCCAGTAGGGCAGGCAGACGCATGGGATGCCTTGATTATACAACTACAAGCCCAAGTATAGGCAGTGACAACCAAGAGGGACCAGGCATGGGTTGACAAAGAGTGGCTGAGAGTAGAGAGGGATCAGGCTATGCAGCAGAGACAGGCTGTAGAGCTACAGGCAGCAACAGAGCTAGACCATAGGCAGCAGATTGAGAGTATGATAGCCTCCTCATCTTAGGGTACCATGCTAGTCTGACCCTACAGGGATGCTATCTAAGAGATAGAGTACTACTGTTGGGCCTACCATGACCATGTACCTAGAGCAGATTGGGTCCCAGAGTACTCAGAGCGGGCCAGTTAGAGACCACTAGAGGGTCACAGTGACAGGGGCGAGGGTAGCATTTACGGAGATCGGCCATGATCAAGATATGTTATGATGTATATATTTTTTTGTGCCTTATGGGATCATTTTTGATAGCCCGATGGGCACTTTGTACTAATTGACATATATGTACAGTGATCGAATTATTATTCTGTTGTACTATGACAGTGACATTGATGATATGATATATATGAGCCAATGATGATTTTGATGTGATACATTGTGTACATTTATCTATGCATAGATGATTTATTTATATATCCTTCGTAGTGATGTTCTATGGATGCATTTATTTCTAATGATGTTTATGCTATGATTATGAATAACAGATTTATATTATGCTAACCTATGATATGATGTGCAATGATGTTATCTATATGATGGTTTATTTTATGCCAATGCAAAATGTGAAATGATTTGATTTATGGTATGCATGATGATGTGTGGAATATGCTTATGTATGAATGGATGTGATATGATGCAATGGTCGTGATATGATGCAAATGAAATGATGGTATGAGATGCTTAGAATAACTAATGTGATTATCATAAATGATGATGTATGTGATGCAATGGTATGTTACTGCAAGGTTATATGCTGATACGTAATGAATTAAATGCTTATATTCCTATTTTTTATGATTATAATGATTATGAGATGCTTCCATTCATACTATGCGATGATTTATGTAATGGTAATATGAAATGGTTATGAAATGCAAATGAATGCTTATGCAATTATCAATGTAATGCTAAAACGTCCCGCCCTACGTTCTGCATACATCACCATCCAGTATTTATCCGTTCAGCTTCGACGTATCCAACCCATCCTGTCATTCCGCCACCTTACCGTCTTCGCTTCGATTTAGATTTACTTCATCTGCATCGCCCAGAACGGCAGATTCCCTTGGCGGTCGAAATACCAAACCAAACGCAGCACTTACCAGATACGTCCGGTTATCCCGCCCCAGGTCCACGATGGAAAGGTAAACCTATCCCTATAATAGTCAACAAGTTTCCCTAGACCTCTTCCATACATACCTAACAAAGCAAGTATTTGTCGAGGTTATTTTACAAGAACATCCAACAAGCACAACAGAAAAAATATAACGATCATTGCCCCATTCCTATTTCTCTAAATCCTCTATTTTGGGATATCATCGAGATGTCCTTGGAATGAGTGCAAATAAGATAAGTCAAAAGATAAAGACCAAGTAAACAAATAGACTAATGCTCTTCAATACCGCTAACAGAAAGAGGATGTGTTTTCTAAGGATGATGAACGAAACTTATTGCCAAAAGATAATGCCCATTGTAAGAAGGATTCATCCTAAGACATGTTAGTGGATGGCGGAACGTCATTTCGTTTATAAAGGATGATTGCTATGGGACCAATTCAGATGAGGTGTTACCAATATGAAGAGATAACCAGCTTGCTTACGTACTAACTTAGACTTTAGACTTGACGTTTTGAGCTCTACTTTTAAACTGCTAGAGTTATTTCCAATTGTTTCACCAAAGGTTGAGGATGACGGTTAGTTTATTGTGAGTGGTTTTTATTGCGGGTGTAAGCGAGATGAGACGGATGGGTTTTTTCAAATATTTGGATGTTTTTGATGTTTTGCAATGTTTTGAGGTTGTTTTTGGTGTTTTTTGAGATTTTGCAAATGTTTTGATTTTTGGATTTTTCAAATGTTTTTGAGATTTTCTGAGGTTTTCTCCAAGAGACTAACCTAAAGACCTATCCTAGCGGTCTTGAGGGCTGATCTACAGATTAGCCTTTCCTACGTTATACACACAGAGACCACGTAGTTTGACTGATGACTTGACCGATTTACAGATGATGATATACATGATGAGATGTCAGTTTATTATGATAGACTCCTATAGGATTGACCTAAATGTCTCAGGGGATGATCAAAGATCAACCTTGCCTACGTTCAAGCTCAGAAATGACGTAGTTCAACAAGATGACCTTGTTTTTAGATTTTTGAATGACCTTTTTGACCTGTTTTTGGATTTTGATATGTTTTGAATGTTTTTGGATTTTCTAATTTTTTGATATTTTTGGCTTTTCTGATTTTGAGAACTTCAAGACCATACACGAATCTGATTCGATGAGAACGTGCCCCCAGCGTGATGCAATAGACTACCCCGATAAAGGCAGGACAAACTGACCTTAAGGATGGGCTGAGTAGTACTAGGAGGGATCATGATACGAACACAGGACCAAGCTATGGTGCGGATGCAAGTGGATGAGTGATGGATGGATACCTGAATGCAATGGATGATGGAAGCGAAATGGATCGATGATGTAGATCAAGCCATAAAGATCCTATTGGATGTAAAGTACTTATTTACACAAGGTGCCTGTTTGCTTAGTTTTCACTGAGGTACTTGTCCAAAGTGCCACCGAAGTGATTTTCACTAGAGGACAATTTTTTTGATCCTTATTTTGATTTTTTTGGATTTTTTTGCTTTTTTGATGTTTTTGCTTGTCACCAAGATGCCTATTTGCCAGGTTTTCGCCTAAGTAACCATTTTTTAAGGACATTTTCTAATTTTTTGGATTTTTTGGGTTCTATACATTGAAAGATTTAGGCATAAATTTTTTTGAGATGGGAGCTATTCATGGGCTCCTGTAGAGGTTCCCCTTCAGGTGTTGATAGCTGATATGCCCCTGATTTATAACTTGTTGTTATGACAAAAGGTCCTAGCCAGTTAGGTTTGAACTTGCCTTTGCTACTGGGATTCAGGACATTCTTCTGATTTCTTTTAAGACCAATTCTCTGACTTGGAAAATCCTGCTTCTAATTTTCTTCTTGTAGCTCTGTTTGAGTCTATTTTGATAGAATTGTAAGTGATTTAAAGCATCTATTCGTCTCTCATCCAGCAACTCTAGCTCTTTTAATCTTGACACCCGGTAGTCCTCATTAGTGATGATATTTTGCAATGATATTCTAAGGGATGGGAGCTCGATCTCAATGGGAAGTACGACTTCTGATCTTTAGACCAAGGAGAAGGGGGTGGCATTGGTGGGTGTGCAGATGCTGGTTCGATAGGCCTAGAGGGTGGGATTAAGCTGCAGATGCCAGTCATGACCTACGTCATTGACTATTTTCTTAAGGATTTTAAGGATGGTTTTGTTTATGGCTTTTGCTTGGCCATTGCCTTGAGGATAATATGGGGTGGAGAAGCGATGCTGGATTTTGAATTTCTCACACAAGTCACGAACCTCCTGGTTCTTGAATGGTGTCCCATTATCTGAGATAATGGCTTGTGGGACACCGTAATGACAGATGAGATAGTTCAAGATAAATTTTGAGATCTGCTTCTCAGTGATATATGTCATGGGTATGGCTTCCACCCACTTTGTGAAGTACTTAGTTGCAGTGATGATGAATTTGTGGCCATTGGATGAGGTGGGTGTGATTTTTCCAATGAGATCAAGTCCCCACTACGAGAAGGGCCATGGTGTGATGATCGAGTGAAGCTCTTGAGTTGGAGTATGGATAAGGTCCCCATGCTACTGACATTGTAAACACTTTTTAGCATGATCATGTGCTTCTCTTTCCATTATGGGCCAGTAATACCCCATCCTCAGTAGTTTCTTGGCGGTGGTCATTCCACTCGAGTGTGAGCCACAGATACCGTTATGAACCTCGGATAGAGTGGTTAATGCCTTCTTAGCGTTTAAACAATGTAGCGAGGTACCTTCTATGCTTCTACGGTATAAAATATCACCTAGGATGACAAATCTAGATGCCTTTTGTATAAAGGTTCATTTTAGGTTTGATGGGAGGTCAGCGGGTATGACTCCTATGCAAAGATATGTATAGATGTCATGGTACCAAGGATTGCCAGGACCAATGATTTCACACACATATTCTGATTCTGGTACCTCGAATGTGGGGACGAGAAGCTGCTCAATCAGAAATTCATATTTCGGCACGTTATTGGGGATGTCTAATAGAGACCCAATTGTAGCCATGGCATCTGCTGCTCTACTGTTGGTTCTTGGAATCTACTCAAATCTTATGTCAATGAAGGATTCCTTTAGAGTCTCCATCAATTTCTTGTATGGAGTGAGCTTATCATCCTTAGTTTGATATTCATTATTGACCTGATTTATGATCAACTGAGAGTCTGCATACACCCTGAGAGCTATGATATTCCATTGCACTGCTATCCTGAGGCCTATAGTCAAAGCCTCGTATTCTGCTATGTTGTTAGTGCAAGGAAATGCTGGTTTGTATGACTTTAGAATGCATTCCCCTTGTGAGGTGATGAAGAAGATACCAGCTCATGATCCATGTTGTGTGTATGAACCATCGAATTATAGTTTCTAGTGGTCCACTATGTTGAGGTTAAAAATGGATTCATCTAGAAATTTAGATACAAGAGGATTCTCAGAATACATAGGTGCTTCTGCTAGTTGATCTGCAATAACCTATCCCTTAATGGCTTTTCTCTCTACATACTCAATGTCATACTCGGACAGTATCATTACCCATTTTGCCATTCTACCTGTGAGCATTGCCTTTGATAAGAGATACTTGAGGGGATCAATTTTTGTGATGAGCTTTATCTTGTGTGCCAACATGTAATGTCTGAATATTTGGGATGCAAACACTACAGTGAGGCAAGCTTTCTCGATGAATGAGTAGTTTAGCTCATGACCCACCATTGTCCTACTGATATAGTGGATAGCCCTCTATGTTCTATTTTCATCATGTTGAGCTAGGAGAGCTCCAAGGGCTATTGTTGTTGCTGACACGTAAAAGATCAATGGATTCCTTGGGATAGGTGGCGTTAAAACTGGTGGTGTGAGTAGATATTCCTTGATTTTGGTGAATGCCTCTTCACATTTTGTATCCCATTTATATGCCACCCCCTTGTGGAGTAGGTTAGAATATGGATTCTGCTTGTTTGCCATTTGTGCTATAAATCATCGGATGGATTGAAGTCAGCCTTGGAGGCCTCCCAGTTGTTTTAATGTCTTTGGTGCCTCCATTTCAAGGATTTCCTTCACTTTCACTAGATCCACCTCGATACCCCTCATGGAGACTATGTATCCTTGAATTTACCTGATTGTACACCGAAGACACACTTCTTGGGATTTAGTCTAACTTTGTATTCCTCTAGTCTTTCAAAGATAGCACTTAGAGTTGCTATATGATCTTTTCTTTTTCTTGATTTAGCTTGAATGTCGTCAACATAGTCTTCTACTATTTTATGAATCATGTCATAGAATATTAGTGTCATGGCCCTTTGATAGGTTGCTCCTGCATTCTTTAGGCCGAATGGCATCATGTTCCAACAATAGGTCCCCCATGGACAAGTGAAGGCAATCTTATGTTGATCTTCTTTTTCTATCATGATCTGGTTGTATCCTGAAAATCTGTCCATTAGTGATAGCATCTCATGCCCTGCTGTCATGTCTACAATCATGTTGATATTCGGAAGTAGGAAATCATCCTTTGGACATGCTTTGTTCAAATCTCTGAAGTCTATGCAGATTCTGATAGCTCCATCAGGTTTTGAAACAGGTACCAAATTTGACACCCATTCTGGATAATCGATTGGTCGGATGAATCCTACCTCTTGTGGAGACTCCACAATCTTCAGCATGGATGCCCTTGATGGTGATGACCATGCAGTCCTCATTTAGGGAAGCAATGACTATTTTTTACACATGATTTACATTGCCCTTCCCTTTATCATTTTTATTCCCTTTATTGCCATGATTCAGCATCAGATTCGTATAGATTTGAAGATCCTAATTTCTAGTAGGTTGTTCTACGTTTATGATTTTCTGGTCGATGAGATCTTGGATGATGTTTTTAAGTCTCATGCAATTGTTTGTGGTGTGACCTTTGATTTTGTGAAATTCACAAAGTTGATTCTCATTGTACCAAGGGGTTTGACATCGGGTTCTTGGTAATTTTTGAATGTGGGAGGTTTGATAAGTTTTTCGTCGATCAAATTTTTCATTATGTCCTCTAATGGTTCCCCCAAAATAGCGTATTTTCATTTTGGATAACTTTTGCATTGGGGAGGTCCCCTTTGGTCAATGAGGTTATTAATGGTGGGATTATTGGGTTGGTATGTTGTGTGATGAGTGTTTTGGTGTTGTGATTGGATTTGCAGTGCGGGTGTATGTTGGTGAGGACCACTAATGACCACCTTGGCATCAACGACACCATCATTAGTAATGTTCTTGTTTCTTGCCCATGTTCGAGGTTTATCATTGTAATTTTATGGTGGGCGATTGTTTTGCTATTCATGATATGACGTTGATTCAGTAGGTTGAGTCACAAGGGCTCTTTCGATGCTAAGCGCCTTGGAGATCAATTGCTCATACGTAGTGATACCCTGAACCTTGAGATGAAATGCTAAGTGACTTTCAAGGTTGGTGATGATTGTGCATACTTTTTGTTCTTCTGGCATGGTCCACTTGCTCCGATTGGCCTTGGATCGCCATCGTTGAAGGAATGAGGTGAAAGACTCATTCTTTCCTTGTTTTAGAGCCGATAATTCTTCAAGACTGACATCCATTGCAATGTTACATGTGTAATTCCTAATGAATGCATCTCTAATTTCTTCAAATGTTCTAATTCTTGAAGGTAAGCGAGAGAACCATTCTATAGTGGGACCTGCCAAGCTCCTAGGGAATAGCCGCATCAGATAAGTATCGTCATATGCAACCTCCATACAATGAACCTGGAATTCCCTGATGTGATCTTCAGGGTTTCCCATCCCTCAATACTTGTCAAATTTGGGGATTTCAAATCCCTTGGGGAATGGTTTCATGTCTAGGCTCCTATCAAATGGATAGGGACACAAGTTGCTTGGCATTTTGGTCGTTCACCCTGATTGAAGGTCTAGCACTTGTTGCGAGAGAAACCTGAGTTGTGTTGTCACATCATTCTTGGGATCAGGGGGTGGGATCAAAGTGTTTTGAGGTGTTTGAATCGTTGGTTGGATGGATGGGTTGGTCGGTGCGTTGTTTGATGGTATCTACATGTTCTGTCGAGCGAAGTAAGCTTCTACTTGCTTTTGTATGAACGATGCCTATTGTTGCACTAGGATTTGTGCTTGTTGTTGCACTTGTTACTACTCCAACAACGCTTGTTGTTTGGCTGCCAATTCTGCTGCTTCTTGTTGGTCTTGGTATTGCCTCAATGCTTGTTGATATGCATGTAATTGCACTGCTTGTGCAAGAAGTTGTGCTTGTGCTTGCGCTTGTTGTGTTTGATATTGAGCTTACGCTTGCGCTTGGGCTTGAGCTTGTACTGCTTGTGCTTGTGCAGCTTGTTGTTGTAATAAAAGTTGTGCTTGTGTGACCCTTTGTGCTTACAATGCTTGTACGGCTTGGGCGGCTTGTTGTTGTTGCTTTTGCAATAAAGCTTGAGCTTTCACAGCTTGTTGCGCTTGTATTGCAGCTTGTGTAGCTTTGGCAGCTTGTGCAACTTGAGCTACTTGTTGCACGGCTTTTTGTTTCTGGACTTGTTGGTATCCTCTTTGGAAAGTAACTTGCAATGCTGCATCATATTGATTTGATGTGGTGAACGTTGGTGGTGGTGGAGGTGGTGGTGGATTTGGAATGGTGGTAGATGATGATGTTGTGTTGATGTTTTGCGTGTTGGATAATGGTATTGATGTGATTGGTCATTGTGAGACCATGCTTTGTGAGGTTAGGGGTGTGTTTCATGATGTTGCCATTGCTTGTGTATTTATCATTTGTTGTTGTGATATCAACGATAAATTTTGAGTGTTTGGTGCAATGCTTTGATTGATGGTTGGGATGTAGGTTTGATTGATACTTGGTAGGGGAGGAAGCCCAAAACCAAGGAGTGATTTAGATGATAATGGCAATGGCAGGAGAGGTGGTAATGTAAGGGGTGTGAGTTGTTGTGAAGATGTTGTGGTATCAAATAGGCCCCCTGGTCTAAACATATCTCCCTCTTCTTGTGAATTTTTGAGAAGAGGTGTTTGAGGTGTTGCATGAAAAAATGATGATGATGGATCGTGATGGAATGTGAGCTGAACATTTTTATGCAATGGGTTTTCGGGTATGTTTTGTTCCAAGGTGTTATTTGCGTCCATTTTTTGATTATTAACAAGGGGATGTGATTGAAGAGCATTGAGGAATTTGTTTCCCTTGTTGACATTTGGTTGGGTTGGAGCAAACGATGTTGTGATTTGCGGAATGTTTTGTGTGACATTTTGAGATGGGGGTGTAGATGAAATGGGGATGGTGGATGAAATTGGGGGAAATGATGTGTCCACGATAGTACTTACATCAAAATCCGAAGGCAACTTAGCTCCTTATTTTTCTAGTTCAAGCATGTATAACGAAGGGTTGAGTCTCATCATGATGTTGATGATTTTATGATTCTCCGGATTTTGAAGCATTTCTGCCATTTCTTCACAAGACATTCAAAAAGTAAGGTCCTCTCCTTGATTTTCTTCTTGGGGATGTTGCGATGATGAGAGGGTCAATGGGTTGCTTGATTCTATTGGATTCATTTCTGCATTAGTTTGGCTAAGATCGCTTGAAGCGGGTGTTTCTTTGTTGGCTTCCATACTCTTCTTGTATTGAGATCTCGTTTGAACCATAAAACAAGGATCAATCTTCAAGAATATGGGAGATGAATCTCTTGATTCTTTTGGAATGATCATTATTTTATGTTCCAAAGTATAAAGTCTTAGTGTGCTTTGAGGATCAAAGGTGATGATATGATAATGATGTTTTTGGGATGGATGATATGGACATTTTTGACTTTTGATCAATCTTGAATGAGACAGTAAGATTTTTTGGATTTGGATTTTGGATTTTGGATTTTTGGATTTTGAGATTTTGAGATTTCTTTCCTTGATTTTGATTTTGATTTGGATTTGGATTTTGAAAAAAAAAACCCTAAGATGTCGGATGATGATCTGAGGGATAGCTTTGTCCAAAGAATGATAATTTGAATATGTGTGAGGAGAAGGATGCATCTACCCACACCTATTCAAACAAGATGATTGTTTCACTAAGCATACGAGGAAGGATTCATCTTCATATGCTAAGCTAGACAAGATGATTTTGCTAACTTTGACTAAGTATATGCAAAAGGATTCATTTACACATACCTAGCCAAAGGTGTTTTTGATAATGTTCAAGGATTTTGTCTCAATGATTTTGATGATGGTTTTGATTTTTCCATAAAGCCTAGTATCAAGGATGATTTCAAGATTTTTCAAAAGGTGATGATGAGATGGATTTTGTTTTAATGTTTTGAAGGATGGATGAAAAGGATTTTGATGTGTTTTGATCCTAAGATAAACCTAAAAAGATACACTTTGTTTGCCTAAACCTAGGTATTGAAGAGCATGCAAATGCTTCCTAATGGCCTTTGTAACCAAGAAATGATTTCATTTGAACATTCATTTTTGGATTTTCAATCAATGATTTGTGCTTTGGGATTTGGATTCTTCAACACATATGAAAGTTCATTTTGCTTAGCTTTGCTTAATGTCTTTATTTTACCAAAAACACTTTCTTCAATTAGGTTTTTTCAAACTAAGATGTCCTATGTCTTAATTTCTTCAAACCCCACAAGATATGTTATGTGGAAATTTAATGAACTTAAGGCAAAGGGTTTCCCTATTGTTTACTTAAGGAGACAAATTGAGATCTAATCCAATGCTTAGAAACCTCTAAGGATGTGAATCCCAAGGGAAAGGATGTGAGTACTTTTTCCCCAAGGCAGGCCCTCTAGGATAAACAAAAGTGAATGAAAAACAATATTCATAAATCAATCAATCCTTGTTGGCAACAAGAAGAGAGAATGTATGCAACAAAGTCCCCACTCACACTCATACAATAGTTTGTTCAATTTTAAGCCCAAATCGAAGTGTGGAGGTGATTGCTTTGTCTTAAGCCAAAGTCATGGAAAAGGCCTTTTGATTTTCAAAATCACTATAAAGCGAGAGAGAACTGCATACGTCCTTTTCCAATGGCTTTAGTCTAAGTAAGCCCTCACAAAAAACACAACTACACTTTTCTTTTTACATTCTCAAAGCAATATGTGAGATCATTTTAGAGCACCAAATCACAAGTGAAAGACATTTGTTCAATTTGTTAATCCCATCAACGAAATCTAGTAAGTTGTTGATCCTAAGATTATTTTTAATCCTTTTGCAAGAAATAAACAAAAAGAATCCTTTTTAAACCCAAATGAAAGTTAGTGTTCTAAAGAAAGAAAAAAGATGACAAATTCTTAAAGAAGTGTTAAACAAACACTTAAGTGTTTAAAAACACATTGATTAGACAAAATATCATCACCATGCTCCTTCTTCCTTTGCTTTTGGCTCCCAACCTACAAAGATGAAAAATAGTCAGATTTTGGAAAAACATAGAAATTTAGAAAGCAAAAAATAGAGGAAGAAGCAATCATTAAAACACGTGCTAAAAAAAATCAATTTTTTCCCTTTTACTGTCTCCCAACGTTGCAACTCGTGAAGGCGTTGCTATTTTTTCCTCTCAGCGGTGCTCTTACAGCACTACTTACCAGTCAGCGGCACTTTGTGTCGGGACAAAGAGCATGATTGCGTCGCACTTTTCTCCCAGCATCACAGTTTTCGAAAGCATCAGAGTTTAAGAATTTTTCAAAAACTTTTGTAGCTCTGTGAGTCCAACAGCAGAGTTTATGTTTAAAAAATTCTTGGCAGGATGATTCCAGCGGCGGAGTTTATGTTCGCGCAGTGCTATATAGTGATGCTGACGAGCCCAGTGTGCTAAAACAATGACTCTAATGAGCCCACGGTGCTAAAAATAGCGACACTGATGAGCCCGCGTTGGAATTTTCTGTGTCAAGAAAACGTAGAAATTTCAAGAAATTGTTAGAAAAAATGATGTCAAGCTCTCCTTCTAGCACCAATGTGCGAACCCTTTTCCTAGTACTTGCAAAACAACATGAATAAACAAGTTAGACAAGGAATTACAAGCTAAAAGAAGGATTCCCCATGAAATCCATTTGTAAACTCAAAATAGGAAATAAAATAAGCAAGAACACAATTAAATTGATAAACCAAAGATTAAATCCTAATTTAAATAGCAAACACTTGATCCCATGGGGGAATTGGTGCCAATTTGATGTGAAAATTGGCCCTTTCCCAATTCCTATGATGCAATATTCGAATGTTGAAGAGATTGTTGATCCACTTTTGATGAAAAGATGAGAACTCCAAGCCAAATCTACAAAAAGCCTAGCTAAGAATTCGAATGATGGATGGAAATGGCTAAGTATTTTAGCATGGTAACTTTGTTTGGATTGTGGATGATCAAATGAGGAGAGGAGCTCTTCATTTATAGGATTTCAAGATGGATGAATGCCCAAATTTGAGCAATGTGGGACTAACATTCAACCAATGGCAAGGTGCCACTTGTCAAGCTATGAATGGATGATGGTTGTGCAAGATTTGGGTTTGTGCCAAGAAATGCCAATATTTGAAATTCAAATTTGTTGGAAATGACATGCAAGAGGGAAGTTGGTGCAATAAATTCCACTCGCCTCGCTAAGGCAAAAGGACATGTAAGAGGTTTTAAATGCCTTGTTGATGCATGTTGGATCTGAATTTTAACTAAATTGAGAGAATATTCCAAAAGATGCCATGTGAGGAAAATAGAGATTTAATAAATGAATTAAATCTATTTTCATGTGCAACTTGCATTATCTAGAGGATGTGACATGAAATGAGGTTAAATTAATCAAGGGTTAAGTAATTTAACAGGAGATTAGATGATGTGAGTTATTTGACTTAAATTTATGGATTTATTTAAATCAGATAAGAGAGGAATATGATAAGAGGCTAATTAAATAAATATTTTGATTTATTTAATTAAAAGGGATGGTGTTAGATTAAATCAAATAACGTTTTGATTTATTAAATTTAATGGATAGACTTTAGAGATTTAATTAAATAAATTGATTATTTAATTAAATTGGGATAATTAGATCAGATGGATTGATTTAATTAAGAGACGAATATTGATGAATTTAATTAGATAGGGGAATTTGATTAAATGGTTAGATCGAGGGATGATTTAGGAAGAAATGATGTTAGTAAGTCAGGATCAAATGCACGATGTCAATCAGTATATTTTCGATGTCTAGAGTCAATAGTATGGAGATTGTTGGAGACTACTAGTGTTAGAGTTGTTGGTGGTACTATCATTAGTGTTGTTAATACTGGTGCTAAGTGTGGATATGTTGTGTTTTGATGTCACATCAATGTGAACCCCTAGTGTGGAGATATTTGGTGTTGCAAATGTTGTAGTCATGATGAGAAGGTGTTGTAGCTTTTTGTTGATGTTGTTGATGCAACTAGTTCACTTGGTTTCCAAGTGTGTTCAATGTTGTGCTCTATATTTCTTCATGGTTGAAGATATTCTTGTGTGGTTTAGATGTGATGATTAGAGGTGTTCAAAATTTCTATATATATAGTTTTAGGTTTTGGATCATGCAGTAGTGGAAGTTATGTTTGACAAAGTGTGTGCTTGTGAAGAAGGTTGTCTGGGAGAAATGAGATTGCTCCACATTTCTCTGCATTGAAGTTTCTTGTCTTGCAGATTTGGGAACATGCTTATATTATATGTATTTATCTTCCCTTGGAGATTTTGGTGTTGAGTTGCTTTGCAAGTTTTTTTCCTATGTTGGTGTTCAATGGTAGTGCATTCTAATATGTAGGATGAAAGTATTCTTCAATTTTAGGTGGTTGTGGTAATGGTGTTGGATATTCTAATGATGTGGAATATTCTAGAATGTTGTGGAGTGTTTCTTTGTAGTCTACATGTTGTTTTTAGACCTAAAAAGACGTGTATGTGGTCACTTGTTAATGTTAGTGCAGGTTTGGTCGACTTGGGTGCTATCACTAATTACTGAGGTTGTTTATTATTTATGGAAGTGTGGTGATGTGTGTTAGCATAGATTTGGGTCCTAGTTAACTCTTGATTTGGTTTTCCTTCACTTTTTCCCACCATGGAAATGTTTGGTTTTGACCTATCTTGGTTTTCAATGTTTGATGTGCATATGTTTCATTGAGGCTATCCTAATTAAGATTGTTTAGGTCATGGATAGTATAAATGCAAGATGGAGTTTATGTTGAGAGTGTCAAAAATGTGTGAGATGTAAACTTGATCAAGTGTGGTGCTCTAAGTGCAAGCTTAAATGCTTATGACTATGAATGTAGTGAATAAAAGGTGTCTATATTTTCATTATGCTTCAAGTTTCTTAGGTAGTGAGCAAAAGGTTGCGGATGGCATAGAGTTGTAGTGGTGGATTTTTCCTATTTCTCTAAGATAGTTAATCTCTCTATAACAAATCCTTTTATTCTTCTTTCTTCTTGGCGGTGAGCCTAATTGTATTCAATGTTGCTATTCATATATATGTGAGCTAATCATCACCGCGGTTTTTCCCTACTTAGGTTTTTCCATGTAAATATGGTGTTCTCTTGTGTATAGTTGTGTTTGCATTGTTGTTTCACATGTTTACATTTTGCTAATGCTTAATGAGGGTGTAAAGTTTGATAAGGGTTTGAAAGTTAATGAGGGCCTAAATGTTTTAATGTACAACTAATTCACCCCCTAATGGGATTATTGTAATCCTCATCATTTAATTTATCAATCCAAGGTGGTGTCGATAGCTGTCTACAAGAGAGAAAGTAGAAAAATTGCTTGACAGTCTATTCTACTTGCATAAATAAATCCCATTTGCATGAAAGTAAAGTTGCATGAAATGGAACTAATCTAAGGAACACTTGCAAGAATTAAAAAGGCTAAACTACTTCACACTTTTTGGAAATGAAGAGCTTTCTTGAATTCAAATTTACTCTAGAAAGTTGGAAATACATTGTTGGAGATGAAACTAAAACTATCATATTTCCTTAGGCTAAAACAAGCCTTTCTAATCCTCCCCTTTTCTTAAATGATTACATTGTATTTATAGAATTCATATTCTATATCTATCCAACCAATCTACTAAGAATTTGGATCCAAGATCCTATCTCTGAGGGGTCGTTTACAAAACTCTAAAAAAATTGAAGTTTTTGTCCTCCATCATGCCACTTTTGTCTCAGTCATTTTTTGCCACGTATTGCTCCTTCACTAATGCAAATCACACAAAATTCTCAAAATAGTTTTTATCCCTTCCAATCTACTTTCCAAATCATTTTGAATTTTTGAATTTCATTGATAAATGAGGGAGATAGCACTATTTTACTAAGACTATGTTTTTGACCATTTCTAGGCACCTAATTTTTAGGGAACCTTTAGTTCTCCACGTGAATGAAGGGATTGTTATTCAATTTTCTTGACCAAATATTTTTTGATTATCTTGAAGAACATTCCACTATCATTAATGACAATTGCTTTGATACTGGAGGATTCTTCTTTATCTTCCCATAATGTCTTCAAAGCCTTGTTT
>VDFB02028546.1:30752-69539 GCA_007258455.2 Sequoia sempervirens
TTGCATTGTGTTTCGTCCCATCGAAAAAAATGGTACCATCATCAATGCCATCCTGTATCTCATTATGCAAGTGCATACAATGCTTGGTATCTTTTCTATTGACACGATGGTACTAGAAAAAAACATTTGCATCATACCAATCAAGATATGGTTTTGTTAGAGGTCGATGGTTTTCCAAAGTTATGATCTTATCCTTCAACAACTTTTGTAAAATGGAAGAATAAGATTCTACTAGCTTTGTAAACTTCCTATTAGATATGAGGTCGTGATCATTAGTCGTAAAAACTACATTTGCAACAGCCTTTCCTTTTTCTAAGATGGACACAATAGATTTTCCTTCCAAATGAGAGTGCAAGGAAGATCCCCCAAACTAAACCACCATTTTCTTATACTCCTGCAACATGGCACAAAAATGCACAAAGGAAGGGTATTTCATTAAGGAAAACTTCTCTTTCCAGGCTTAGTGTAGGTTACCTATGAACACCTTTTGCAAATCAGATTCAAGAAATGGGTACGAGATATATGAAAAGAGCGCTTGGTATCGCGCTATGATGTTAGTTATCTTCTTGTTATCTCCCTTCTTACATTAGACGAGATCTGAGAAGGTCATCTTCAGACTGATGTTAGCCTAGAACTAGCGGAGAAACTGATTCACAAGCCGATCAAAGAATATACAATTATCAAGCAAGAAACAATACCATTCAAGTGTTGTGTCCTTAAGAGATCGAGGAAAGAGTTTTTCCATCAAAGCATCGTGATGAAAGAAATTTGTACACATGGCATTGAAAGCTGACACATGTGTTTGTGGATCCCCCTTACCACCATACCTATCAAACTTAGGAATCTCTATTCCTTGAGGGAAATGAGTACTCAAAATTTCCATTGACAATGGACTATGTTAGAAGCAAGATTGGTAAATCAGTTGGGCAGAGGCTTGAGAAAGGCTTTCCAACTGGTTTTGCATCTAACCCATGTTCTGGAGAAGAGCATTGAGGACAGGGACAAAGGATGAGAAAGGCCCAATGGAACCTCCAGAACCACCTTTGGAGCCACCATTGGAGCCACCACCACTAGTTGGGCCTCCATTAGAGCCACCACCATGGCCTCCACCAAAACCACCTCCACTAGTACCACCTCCACTACCAAATCCGCCACCACCCATTCCCCAGAGCCTCCACTACCAAGGGCCATACATACAGCCATGGTAGGCATCAAAATGCCTATTTATCTTTTATAGGCATCAAGCACCTCCCCTCGAGTAGTACCCAATCTAGTCTTATATGAGGGGTATAGGCTTCATTTAGATTGATAAGGCTACATAAAAACTCTATGCCTATCCAATCCTTCCCTAACATATATCTCACCTCACTAGCAAGTCTAGAAACTCTCGCCATGTGTGAAACTCTCACCAAGTGAGTCACAAGGTCTAACAATCTATTATCCAATGCCAATAGGTTTTTCACAGGAATATGCAAAGTATCATCCTCATCTATAGATGAAGCCGTAGGGGATGCTAGAGGAGTAGGAGCACGAGTGGTCTCATCTACGAAACCCGTATTATCAATAAAACCTATAGGAAAACCAATAGTAAAATCAGTAGCCAAACCAATGGAAAAACTAGAGGTGAAACTAGAAGTGACCTTCGTATTTTCCATAGGTAGGTGTCACACACTTCAACATACCCAGAAATCATGGACTGGGTTGTAATGCTCATAAACCTTCACAGCACTCAAGTTTACCACAATCACCAAACATGAGTGAAAAAGTCTTAACACAAACTAATGGATAGACTTTGTTCACATCGAGTTCACCAAAAATGTAAGGTAGGGGGACCAACCACACTAAGGCTCCAGGTGATGGAGAGCCGAGAGCAGAGGGATGCCCTATCTTACCTCAATCTAATGGGTGTTTAAGGCAAGGATAGAGAATGAAGAGTACTCTCAAGTTCTTTTGCCACTTTATAGATCTAAAAACCTAAATGGGGCTAGACAAGCTGGTCTCTAGAATATGAACTGCACCTTAGATAGCTCTCTACTCAAGGATGGCAATGCACGTCTAGGATGACAGCATGGCGTGTTGGCGTCTCTATAGTGCATTGGCATCTGTATGGCTAGAAAGAGTGAAATACAATGTAAAATGTCAGAGAACCTACCAACAATCTAGCTAACTAAGTTTAACAAAATAAACAAAACTATGAAGTACAAGAAATAGCTACATAAATGATAAAGGAGATAAATGAAAGTAAGGGTGAAAAAAACCAACTCACTGAGGCTCTAGTTTGCCAGCGATCTCCACGCACTCGTTCACCTACACAACCAAGAGAGGGAAAAATGTTGGTTTTTATAGGGGTTTACCTTAGTCAAACCCTCGCTTTGGTGTTTCCACCTCCACAGATAGCCAAGAACACCATGAAGTAGAAAATACAATAAAGGAAAGAAGAATATTGAACACTACAAAATATACAATGCTACTCTATCAAACCATAATGAAAAGGAAAGTATAGCAATACCACCTCTACCCAAAGGCACTCAAGGCCAATGAAGGGAGAATGCAAGATAATGAGCTTGGAAAATTTATCATGACCACAGTGGTGATGAAGGGATGTATCGTAAGACTCCAAACTCGGAATTTCTATAATAGCACAACACGTACAATGATGAAGTTGATGGAGTAACAAGCTGTTGTAATTCTCAATGGGAGTGTATGAACTACTAAAAGATCAAGAGAAGTTTCTAGAATTGTGAAGAAGATCATGAAATAATTTTAAAGAGATCATGGAAGAATGAATGAATGTGAAATGGATGCATTTGAAGATCAAAATGGGAGGGAAAGAGCCATTTTCAGGTCAGTTGGTCGACACAGAGGTGTTACACTTAATGCCCAATGGAGAACATAACGTACCTACGGACACCAAAGGTAGGAATTTGTTAGGAACATCAACGCACTGCACAAACATCCATGCACCGCACCTGTGTCCCCGACAAATATTCCCCCACCAACACACAAAATCGGCACCAAGTGGATGCATTTCGAATGGGTGATGTGGAATTTCTCATTCGAGTTTGATTATTCTAAAGTAGGGGATGCAAAAGATGAATTTACACAAGGGTGCAAATTTGTTCCTATACAAAAAACTAACACATTTGAAAGAAATAATGGGAAAACATCTCTCAAATGATAAACTACCAAGTAGACCAAGAGTGGGGAATCAGAATGCTCCTCCAAGATAACCAAGCCATTGTGACTCACTCCAAGAATAATCTTCTCTATCTTTCCATCATGAACTCATGTCCATATCCAAGTGAAAGCTCCTTGGTCTTCCTGTTGAAGCCTCCAAAGAGTAACTGTCTCAAGCAAATTTTTCTAATCATAAGAGAACTCCAACCTTACCCATGTCTCCAAGTATCCATGAGCAGCTACAATTGATCAATACATGCAAAATTCCAAATGGAACATAGCATCATCGTGAAGTAATCAAGAAAATGATCAATGTACTCAATACAAAGCAAACCACCAAGATCAATTGTATAGCTCCAACCAAAAAATTAGGAACCTATCATGACAACATGATCTAACCATCTCCTCCTAGGAGATCACATGGAACAATGCATACATCCTGGTATCAAGAGAACACATATTACACCAAAAATATAAGCTAGCATCAAGAGTAAACCCTGACATAATATTAAACACACTCTAAACCAAGAAATCACATCTCCGATCACATGAAGATAACCATCACCAATGATGCATCCATGTCACTGCCAAAAACTCCCACTGAACTATGATACTAAGCTACACATGGCATCGTGACAACCATATCCTCCATGAAGATCATCTAGGTCTACACACACAATTGAAATATCAATAACATACCAATTATAACCAAAATCTCCAATCCAAGAAGATACATACAACCACCATCAAATAATCAATAACCAATCTTACACTGCCAAGTCATCACTATTAAAAGCTCCCACTAAAAGTGTATAACCAATGAATATACCAAGCTATTGTGACATCATGATAAAACCATACGCCACAAGTCCCAAAAATTGACTAATCAGGTACTCTAACCATCCATCTTCTCATCCCAAAGCAACATACCAATGCACAAATAACCATAGACAAGGCCAAATAACAAAGTCTACAAGAAAAGTGAAACAATCTTGTGGATATAGAAAATCCACACCAAGCCATCCCACTACAACTGAATGGGTGATCAAACCATACAACTACATAACTTGTAGATACCAAACAATGAAGCTTGCAAACCCATTATCACATTAGTAACCTGCAAACCGAGATATCAAAGAAGATAATCCTGTAGACATCAAGACACAAACACCAAATCAACCATAGATCTGATTTTCCAACTATATACAAACCGATGCTTACCGTTAGAGGTTGAAAATAACTGTCAGTGCCGAAAATCCTGCCGCTTCAAACCATATCACCACCAACAAACATACATGATCATGTCAGCCATAATACATAATTACACTTCCGCGTTTTCCTAACCATAGCATGCTGTACTTGCCTCCTTTATCACCCATTACAAGACTCCCATTCCGATATAACCATATTATAAAGATAGAGATTCGTTGTACTGTCACTATCATGGTCCAACTCTAAAAGCACTCATACGCTTTGTACTAGGAAGCACCAAATAGATAATCGGGTTCTTGTAATCATAAGCCTGTAAAGCATATTGCTTCCTCAAGGTTTCTGAAGCTCATCGGATGCTCACGATCACACACCCAAATCTGCGCAGGCATTTTAGAGTGATCAAATACCATACGTACACACAAATTTAATAAAAATCTAAACCATTGTGCTTATTACACTACACGTGCTCTCAAGTCTAACTTCAAATCAAAAAACCCCGTTTTGTATTTATGCAAAAGTTGTGAAACCATGTACAAGAAAACATTTGGCTTTTGGGCTCAAAAACTTGATCAAAACTACAAAATTAGGAAACTAAACCTATAACACTATGCAGTTCTTGAAACCACCTTTCCAATGAATATAAGAAGTCTAAAATCTGACTCCTTGGGGGAAAGTTATGCAAGTTTGAAAAAAATAGCCAATTCCTTTGTATAAATAATTCATAGTTACCTGTCAAAGTGGGCAGAGTTTTTGAGAAAATTTAAAGATTGGCAATTTTTGCCTCTTTAAATTCAAAGAATATTAATAATAAAATTGGAAGGGGCAGTTCCTTGACTTTACAACTTTTAATTTCAAGTCTTAAAACCTTTTAATAGTGAAGCTAATGTGGTGATACATATATGATTTAATTTAAATTCAGTTAGCCAATTAAAAGTGAAGACGTGAATTGGTTATATTTATTTACTTGCAGCCTAAAACAAAATTATGTCTTTAGTGAGGTTGAGGAGTAGGGTGCAGTCTGAACCTCATTACCACCATATATATTTTGTTTAACTTTTTACTACTTCAGTATATTCAATTTTTGTTTTGAGTTTAAATTCTTTGTAGGAAATATTTTAACCGAGAGGAGGATCATTTTTTTAATTTTTTAATTTTGTAGATTGATAAATAGATGGTTGTACGACCATATTGGCCAAAAAAAATTTGCATTTTTTCCACCTTGGCCAAACTAGGTCATATTTTATGTTATTTTTCATGTCTCGGGTCTCTTGGATCCAATGGTAAGGTCCATTTTGTCTCAAGAGGTCATCTGCAAAACTTCCTCTACAAAACCCTCATATTGAAGCATAATCCAAAAAACCCTTTTGACCCAACATTTTTCAAACCCCAAATCTGCAAACAACCCATCATAACAATAAACCCAAACCCTCAAATCTACAATAAAAACACCTACAACATGTGTTCCATATCTTGTAATGCCTCAAATCTATCATGAATATCCATGGCTTCAACTCTACAAAAATCTCTCAAACTAAGGTTATAACAAAAACCCATCAACCATGAAAGCTCGGATACCACTTGTTAGGAAATATTACATTCAACCCACAATCTTAATTTATTTCCTACATAACCCCATGAGAGATAAATATGCATAGAAGTAACCATAATGCATATATCAAATATACAAGCCACAAGATAACACAAGATATACCCTGGGAAAACCCTCAAGAGGGAAAAATCTAGCCTCCAAAAGTATCCATACTCCATCATATTATTCAACAATAAAGAAATGCAAGAGTTACAATGAATACCTCTGAAGCACCAAGCCTCTTCAATGCATCCTCATGTTTCCAAGCATGAATCCACATATGCACTCCTTAGAAAAACTCAATAATGATAGCCCACTCACCCATCCAACCTTAACCACTAAACATGTGATTGCTTTTATAGATTCAAGCTCACACAAATACAACCAAGTGGTAAGATAAAACCATGTACCACAAAACCATGTAAATACAAAACCACAAATCCCTTATTTAATATTGGGTACTAAGTTTTCACTTTATTTAATATTTTCCCCAATATTAAATTATTATCACATGTCTCCACACATTAATAATAATACAATGTTACAATACAACATAAAGTGGTCCCCAAATAATTACCTAGTGTGATTAACCACACCACCTAGGTGCATCACAACTAAATAATTATTTAATCACAACATTATAATATAACATTTTATGCAATGGGTTACAAAACCATATCCCAACATGAGTTATGGTATGGAAAACCTCCTGCTATGAAGTATTTCTAAGTTTTTGGAAGCAAATGCTATATAAAAAGAGATGAAGAAAACTTAGGGAAGTTTGATACAAGATCTAATGAAGGAATATTCCTTAGATACTCTACAAGAAGCAAAGCATACTGGTGCTATAACAAAAGGTTGAAGAAGATTGTTGAAATTGCAAGTCTCAAAGTGGATGAAGAACCACATTAGAGTTCTATGTTGATAGAAGGGCATGAATCTAATGAACCCCCTTGTAGTGATGAAGAAAAGAAAGAAGAGAAAGAAAAGGAGATGATAGTTGAAGAGGAATAAGCTCCAAAAAATATCCCTAAGACTCCTAAGTATGTGAAGAAGAACCATTATGAAAATCAAATCATTGGAGATAAGAGAAAAGGTGTGTTGACAAGAAGAAAAGTTGTTATGATAGAAGAATCAATAAACTTTTGCTTCATTTTAGAAGTATAACCTAAAACTGTAACTAAGGCATGCAAGGATGAGAATTGGGTCAAGGCTATGAAAGAAGAGTTGGAACAAATTGAGAAGAATCAAACTTGGGAATTGATCCCAAGACTAGAAAATGAGAATGTGATAGGAACTAAGTGGGTTTTCAGGAACAAGTTGAATAAGGATGGCAAAGTTTTCAGAAATAAGGTTAGACTTGTGTGTAAGGGCTACTCACAAGTGGAAGGAATATATTTTGAAGAGACTTTTTCTCTGATGGCAAGGATGGAACCTATTAGAATATTTTTTTCTTTTGCAGCACATAAATACTTCAAGGTATATCAGATGGATGTGAAGTTTGCATTCCTAAATGGTGAGTTAGAAGAAGAGGTGTATATTGAGAAACCAGAAGGTTTTCAGTTATTAGATGATGCCGATATGGTTTTGAGGTTAAAGAAGGCATTATATGGACTCAAACTGGATCCTAGAGCTTGGTATGCAAGGTTAGATAAGGACTTGTTGTAGTAAGGATTTAAAAGAGGTACTATAGATAGCAATGTTTACTTCAAGGTTGAGGGAGAACAAATCTTGATTGTGGTAGTGTATGTTGATGACATTATCTTTGGAGGAAATGAAGGTATGTGCAAGAAGTTTGTAGATGAGATGAAAAAAGAGTTTGAGATGTCAATGTGTAGGGAGATGAATTTCTTCCTTGGATTACAAATCAATCATAAAAAAAAATGTATTTTCATTTCTTAGTCAAAGTATGTTAAGGAAATGTTGAAGAAGTTTTGAATGGAGGGTTGTAAACTAGTGTGTACTCCTATGGTTGCCAGTTCTAAGTTGAGCAAGAATGATGAATCTCCTAAGGCTGATCAGAGCAAGTACATATCAATGATTGGTGGAATGCTATACCTAACTACTACTAGACCAAATATCATGCATGCATTTTTTCTTGTGGCAATATTTCAAGAAGATCCTAGAGAATCACATGTCATAGCAGTTAAAAGGATATTTAGATACTTGAAGGGCACTTTGGATTTTGTTTTATGGTATCCTAGGGATATCGATTTCTCCTTAAGTGTATATATAGATGCAAATTGGGTAGGTTACACAGATGATAGAAGAAGTACAAGTGGATGTGCTTTCTTTCTTGGAAGTAGATTGGTTTCTTGGTTGAGTAAGAAGCAAGATTCAATGTCATTATCTACTATAGAGGCATAATATATTACAATAGCATCATGTTGCACTCAAGTGTTCTAGATGAAGCAAACATTAAAGGATACCAAAGTATCATATGATGAACCTATTTCTATCTTATGTGATAATACAAGTGATATCAATATTTCAAAGAACCCAGTAATGCATTCACGAACAAAACATATCTCTATCCTGTATCACTTTCTAAGGGAGAAAGTTTCATAGAATGAGGTTAATTTAGAGTATGTTCCTACAAAGGATCATTTTGCAGATATTTTTACAAAGGCTCTTCCTAAAGATACTTTTGAGTATCCCCGATAGAATTTAGGGGTTACTGCCCCTCCTTTCAACTAGATGCATAAGTTGGTAAATCTATCTAGGTAAGCATTCAAGATGCGTTCTTGGTTGTGGACTGATGTTGAAGGATACCTCTCATGAGGAGTAGGTAATGGTGTTTTTTTTGGTGCAGACAGTTGGAGCATATATTGTGTCCCTAAGGGGAGTGCGAAGAAAAGAGAAAGAAGTAGAGGGAGTAGTGAAGAATGAGTAGTGTAGATTGTACAATAGTGAGAGTTGTATGGAGAAAAGCAGTGGAGTGAGAGTAGTAGCTTGTTAGTGTTTCCTTAAGAGAAGTGTGCAAGTGGTGTCAAAGTGATGTATGCAAATTTCAAAGGGAGAGAGTAGAAAATAAATATTCTATGCAAGTGTTGTCAAAAGGGAAATATGTTTCCCTTTGGCATTGATGTTAAAGGGGGAGAGAGTGAAGTCTGAAAAAAACAAGTAAAGAATTGATGTCAAAGGGGAGAGTATGATTTGAAAAATATAGGGGAAGAGTGATGAGTAATGGTTGAAGAACTCCTCAGATAGGGGGAGAGAAATTGATAATTGAGGAACTCTTCAAATAGGGGGAGAGAAAGTGATGATTGAGGAGAGAATGGTGTTTGAAGAACAAAGGTAAAGGGAGAGAGTGAAGTGTACCCCAGTAAGGGGGAGTGTAGCTTAATGTAGATTTATTTTTGTTGTTGATGGTTTTTTAGAGCTGGTGTTACCATCAATAATAAAGGAGAAATTGTTGCAAGTATGTTGTGGGTGTTATCATTGATGTCAATAGTATGGAGATTGTTGGAGACTGCTAGTGTTAGAGTTTTTGGTGGTACTGTAATTAGTGTTGTTAGTATTGGTGCTAAGTGTGGATATGGTGTGGTTCAATGCCACATTAATTTCAACCCATAGTGTGGAGATTGTTGGTATTTCAAGTGTTATAGTCATGATGAGAAGGTATTGTAGTGTTGTGTTGATGTTGGTGATGCAGCTAGTTCACTTGGTTTCCAAGTGCTTTTGAAAAAATTTGAATAAAATAGTGTGTAGTGTGATAGAGGTGTGTTCAGTGTTGTGCTTCACATTTCTTCATGGTTGAATATATTCTTGTGTGGTTTGTATTTGATGATTAGAGGTTTTCATAGGCTCTATACCTAGAGTTTCAGGTTCTGGATCATTCTGGAGTGGAAGTTGTGTTTGACAAAGTGTATGCTTGTGAAGAAGGTTGTATAGGAGAAATGAGATTGTTCCACATTTCTCCAAATTGAGGTTTCTTGTCTTTTGGATTTTGGAACATGCTTATATTGTATGTATTTATCTTCCCTTAGAATTTTTGGTGTTGAGATTCTCCGCAAGTTTAGTTATTATGTTAGAGTTCAATGGTAGTGCATCCTGATGTGCAGGATGAAAGTATTCTTCTATTTGAGGTGGTTGTGGTAGTCATGTTGGATATTATGATAATGTGGTATATATGTAGTGGAGTGTTTCTTTGTCATCCGCATGTTGTTTATGGACCTGGAAAGGTGTGTATGTGGTTGCTTGTTAGTGTTAGTGGAGGTTTGGCTAACCTAGGTGCTAGCACTAATTGTGGAGGTTGTTTATTGTTTATGGAAGCATGGTGATGCATGTTGGTGTATATTTGGGTCCTAGTTAACCCTTGATGTGGTTTTCCTTCACTTCTTTCCATTGTGGAAGTGTTTGGTGCCAACATATTTTGGTGTTGCATGTTTGAGGTACATACATTTCATTGAGACCAACCTAATTAAGATTGTTTAGGTCATGGATGTTAGAAATGCAAGATGGAGTTTGTGTTGAGACTGTGGCAAGTGTGTGACAAGTTTGTGAGATGTGAATTTTATCGAGTGTGGTGATTTGAGTGTGAGCTTAAATTCCTACGACTTCAAATGCAGTGAGAAAAAGGTGTCTATATTTTTAGTATGCTTAAAGTTGTTGGAGCCAGTGACCTAAAGGTTACGGATGGCATAGACTTGCAGTGGTTGATTTTTCCTATTGCTCTAAGATAGTGAATCTCTCTATAACAGCTCCTATTCTTCTTTCTTCTTGGTAATGAGCCACTAGGCAATGAGCCTTTCTTCTTTTCTAGGTAGTGATTCATTGTAGTGAGCCTAATTATATTTGGTGTTGCTATTCATATATATGTGATCTATTCCTCATCATGGTTTTTCTCTACTTAGGGTTTTCCACGTAAATCTAGTGTTCTCTTGTGTATAATTATGTTTACATTGTTGTTTCACATGTTTACATTCTGCTAATGCTTAATGAGGGTTTAAATTTTGATAAGGGTTTGAAAGTTAATGAGGGATTGAATGTTTTAATGTACAATTGATTCACCCCTCTCTTAGTTGTCCTATACATCTAATAAGAAGTTTGTGTTCTTCTACCATACAAGTTTAAATTGTGGTTCATATTATCTATTCTCTAGAAACATGATTAAGTTCAATTAAACCAATTTTCAAAGTGTTGATTTAATGGGTTCTCCTAACGTGTGGTATTGTTTTTGTCTTGGTGGACCTCTTTATTGATTCTTTTGGATAGTTTGAATAGCGTATGGTGCTTATAGGCTTAATGTTGGTTGGATGTTTTGAGCCATATTTGCATCCACCACACTATTATTGACCATATTCTTGTTTTTTGATCAAAATCTAGAATTCTCATGGGAAGGAATTGCATTATCTTTGTTCTCTTTGAATATATTAACACGTCCTTTGGTGATAAGGGATTTCTCAATAGTAAGACCTTTCTCTATAACCTCATCGAAACTATTGGAGCATTGAACTTTTAGGTGGAATACTATTTCCATGTTCATATTTTGGATGACTACTTAGACTAATTATTTCTTAGGTATCTGGCATCGAAATTTATTGGATAAGATTCTCCATCTCTGTAAGGAGGAGGTGAAAGTGTCTCCATTATTTTTTAGTGCATAGATTGGTCATTGAGACTTCATGTTCTATGTTATAGGAAAAATGTGAAATGAATTTTTTAGCTAGTTTGTTGAAAGTCCTAATGCCAAACGAGAATCGAGAAAATTATTCTATGGCCTATCCTCCTAAGCTTCTTGGAAAGAGGCACATAAGATAAGTATCATTATGAACAACCTATAAGAAATATCTACAAAATTCTCATAAGAAAGCTACGTAAAATTCTCTAATGTGTTCACAAGGCTCCCCCTTTCCTTTGTACTTTCCAAATTTAGGCATCTCAAAATTATGAGGAAAGTGGGGCATGTGTATTATCCTATCAAAAGGATAAGGTCATATATCCTCCAATGTGTATCTCTTCTTCATTGGTATCATTTGGATATTCGATCTTTTTGTTGTATACATTGAATTTGTAGTGCCAAATTATTCTTGTGAGTGGGTATGGTGATGGTGTTATACTTGGATATGGAATGTGTTGATTATTGACCTTGGGTGATATTTGGTGATGGGATGTGTTTATGAATATGTGAATAGTTTTTTGGAATGTGGGTGTGATTGGATATGTTGGAGTTAGAAAAGAGGTTTGAGGGGGAAAATTGTTGTTGAGGGTTTATGATGTTTTAATTTGGGTAATTTTGATGTAATTTTTGGTTAGATGGGTTTATGTTGTGGTTTTGATGAAAGGTAGTTTGGTGGAATGATTTTTTGTTGAGACCTATCATGATGTTTTGATGGGTTTATGTTAATATATCTTTTAGTTAATTGGATTTATGTTTTGATTAGGATTTAAGGTGATAGCATGTGAATATTGTGATATAGGATTGTAGTTTTAGTAGGAAATGTTATGATTTATAGGAATGTAGGTATGGATGTTAGATGTAAATTATTGAGAGATATTGAGGTGCATGTTGAAGTTCTTGTATATTTTTCATTAGAGTAGGGATATCATATTTATTCAATTGAATTTTTTTGTTGATACAATGAATTGGTGATAGTGTTTTTATTTTGAATGGTGTTTGTGTTTGTATGTAAGTTGGGTGAAGGTGCTTGTGAGATGTGAGATGGTTGTGATAAGTTTTGTGGATTAATTATTGAATTGGGGGAGATAGTATTACTAGATGTTGAGTTATATAATGGATTGGTTATTTTCATGGTGTATGTGAGAACTTGAGTGTGTATGGGAGGGAACGATACTTACATGGAATTAGTGGGTATGATTGATTATGGGATGATGTGGATATTTTATGAGGTGTGATATTAGGAGAGTGTGAGGAATTAATGGGAGTGTTGTTAGTAGGTTGGATGGTAAGGTTGTTATTAGGTTGTATGGATTTGTTTTGTTGTGGCATGGAAGGTGTTAGGGAGAAATTTATTTGTGATATGATGTTATTGGAGTTTGTTTCCCCCAAGGTCTGGGATGGAGTATTATTGGTGATATCTTGTATAAGTGTGGTGTCAAATGTAGAAGACAATTTAGCTCTCCCTTGTGTGAGTAATAGGAAAAGTATTGGTCACGATTGGCCACAAGAAGTGAGTCTACCAACTACATGGCATTAGTATCCTATTGTGCTTCTACCAACTCCTCGAGTGTTATGTCTCTTACTACCCCACCAATGTTATGAATATTCCTAGGACTTAGTAGGGGTGGTGTTTTAAAACCTCTTGGTCTAAACATGTATGGAAATTATCCTTTTGTTTCTTGGAAAAGGGTCAATGTTTATGGGTATCATGTCAGGATCTTGTTGGTGTTGCATTTTTCTCTTCATTTAGGACCTTGTTTTACTAGCATATAAAATATTTTAGGAAATTTTGATTTGGATGATATTTTTGGGTGTTTTGAATGATGAGATGAAAAGGACAAAAAAAACTATCCATATCTTAGGATTAAATGATAAGGATTTTGATGGATGTGTTAAATTTTGAAGTAGAATTTTGAGCTCAAAACTAACAGATTAGGGGTGGGTCGAATAGGTTTACTTAGAAGTATCCAAAGCTCCTAAGTTAATTTACACATGAATAGGATAATTTATTCTTCTACTTGGAGAATTAAAATTCCAAGAAAAATACTAAACTATTTTGAATGAACAAGACAACTGAGAGGGGAGGGTGAATCAATTGTATCTTATCAAAAAATAAAAACCCTCATTAACATTTAGATCCACATGCATTCATTAAACCTTTAATCTATTATAATGATTTAACATGAAAAGAAAATAATAGAAACTGAAGTAACTTTAACACCATGCACAAGAGAACACCAAATTTATGTGGAAAACACAAGAAGGGAAAAACCATGATGAGAATTAGCTCATAATATAAGTAATTGCAAAACTGGTTACAAGGGCTCACTATCAAAATAGGACACACTGTCCAAAAAGGCTCACAACCAAGGCTTACTTTTAGAGTACAAAAAGAAGATAGAGAAGAAATGTTACATAGAGAACATGATCGCAATGCAACAAAGATTCCACCACAATAGCTCCAACACCTTCACAATCTATTTGAATGATTAAAGAAACCTTCTACTCATTGAATCCGGTAATCCAACACTTGAAAGTTCACACTACTCTGCTCAATTTCACATAATTCACAACACAATTTTCACTTTCATCTATCTTGATCTCCTTCAACAATTCAACTCATGCTTATACCGTCCTCAACCTTGAAACCATTTTGAAGGTTGAAAATACACCTCAAATATGCAAATTTAAATTAGGTCAATTCCAAAACACTTTCGTGGTGGATATAAGTGATTGCAAACCACATAAAAACTTAATTGGGAGTCCCCAAATCAATAATGCCACTTAAGCACACACTACCACAAACAATATTTATCCTTCGCATGTAGTGTAAACACTAGGCCACCTACTACCTATGCAAACACCATTAATCAGTTTAGTACATGCTTCATCAAGCCCAAGGAAAATCTATTAACCACACACCATGCTTGAAAATGATCTAGAATACTCCTCCAACATCCTAAAATCCATCAAACTCCTTCGCAACAACTTACACCTAGAGAATGTACAAACCTAGTACACTTAGACTACTATGCCAAACACTATTACTTGAAAAACTATCTTCCAAAGCACCAAACCTCAAATCCTCTTAATAGGTAAAATACCAACACCATAAATACACCTTTATAATCACAAGTTCTGAAGCAAAACTACAGAGAAATGCACAGCAAAAACATTTCTCCCAAACACCTATGCAATGCACAGTCACACACTGGTGAACATAACTTCTACTATATGATAATCCAACACACCATCTCTTGAATATAACATATTTGAACACCTCTCACCAACATATATAAATACCATAGGTGGATCTTCAACCTAGAAGAAATGTATAGAAAAACCATAACAACTCTTTGCAACCCAAAACAACAATGCAGCACTCTATCTCCTCTTTTTATCAAATTTTCTCAAAAGCACTTGGAAAAAAAGTGCCAGAGATTCATCCACAACATCTTGAGCACTTCCACAACCATAGATAGAAGCTTATAAAAGTATAAATAGAGGTTAACATGAGTAGCTTAATTGATGACAACATAATGCAACGAATCAAAGCATAGACAACACCAATTGTTCAACGTCAACATCAATCTCCCTCAAAATATACACTTGAGACCAATGCCAACACAAGCTTATTGACGTTAATGAAAACACCAATTTTCACATACTTGCAACAATCTCCCTCTTTTCAATTTATGGTAACACATGATGTGAAAAAACCATTAAAGAAACAACAACTCTGAACATACATGTTTCCTTTTCTCTTTTATTCTTACTAACTCTCCCCCTTACATGATTCTCTCTTCAACTAACTTTATTTACATGATTCTCTCTTTCCCTAACGAATTTCTCTTTTTCACATGATATTGTCTCCCCCTATGACATCAATTGCAATGGATAAAATGTTTTGCATTATTCTCCCCCTTATGAGCACATACCAATTTGCAACAATCTACAATGCCACTACCTACTCCCCCTGAGAGGTAGCCACCGACATCAATCCAGAATAAGGGATAGATCTTGAGATCCACTGGACTGATGCATCACATTATGCATCTATTTTAAAGAGGGGAAATAACCCCCAACTTCTCCTGAAGATACTCAAAAGTATCCTTACGAAGAACCTTAGTGAATATGTCAGCAATCTGATCCTTTGTAGGCACATATTCAAGCTTCACTTCATTCTCCACAACCTTCTCTCTTAGAAAGTGATATCTAATTGAAATATTTTTTGTCCTTGAATGCATCACTAGATTCTTTGAAATGTTTATTGCACTTGTATTGTCACAAAAGATAAAAATAGGCTCATCATACACCACTCTGATATTCTTCAATCTTTGCCTCATCCATAATACTTGTGTGCAGCAAGATATTGCTACAATGTACTCAACCTCTATAGTAGATAAAGAAACTAAATCTTGTTTATTATTATCCATGACACCAATCTACATCTATGCACCACCACTTGTACTTTTTCTGTCATCCACATAGATATCCCAATCTGCATATGTGTAGGCACTCAATGTGAAATTAGTATCCTTTGGATACCATAAACCATGATCTAGAGTGCCTTTTAGGTATCTAAATATCCTCTTGAAGCATGTTATGGTCTTGCATACAAAATCCTTTCTAAACATGGATGTAATAAAAACATGAAACAAAATGATATGGATCAAGAGAATTCTATATCATACATTTTCAAGCAGGGTCTAGGTTTCCAACCTTCCTCTCCATCTTCATCTAATGCTTTATCATCTACTTTATGTATGACATCTTGTGATAAGAAAGAAATATTTTATTCACAAGGGAAATAAATTCCCCCTACTATTTATGAAGAGAATATCTTGTTGATGCTTCTCAAAGGCTGCTTGATTACTCTTCCTCCAAGAACATGAAAGAAATTTTACAATAAAAACTCATTTTGTGCATATCATCAAGTGCATGGTCATTCTACTAACAAATGTAATTCCTTGAGAAATAAAATACATCTTATGGATTATGGTTCTCTTCCTTGTGTTGATGTACCTAATTCCTCTAATCAATAATGATCTTTGTCCTATCATGTTTCTCATCACTGTGTGGCATTTGTAGCTTTATGTGTTTTTCTCACTGTGATTCATGGTGATACAATCTTAAGTGCAACAATATTTTTCATGGCAACAACATGATAGTCCTTGGTGTGTCTACACTTTCGGGACAAGGATAACCAATTTTGGGAGGCATGCATTCTTTTCAAGGATCCCCTCTTCCCCTCTTTTTCCTTAAAATACCAACATAGCAAGTCTATTGACATGTTAAGGAGGGGCATAAATTGGAATTATTTGCTTCACTTTTTTCACACACATTGAACCCAGTGTTGTGTTGGCATAGCATCTTGATCATTTTATGTTACCTTATCAAGGTTATTAGTTAGTATAACTGATCTATATAGGATCTAGACTAGATTGCAGTATTTAAATGCTTAATTTTTACAATGATTATTCCAAGTTAATTAAATCAAAATTAACTTAAGGAAATAACAAAATGAAGGAATTAACAAACTGAGAGAAAGCGAGAGAGAAGAAGAGAAGTGAAAACAACGTTTGATAATGGAGTTCGTCACGAAAGTGACTACGTCTCTGGGTCCACTCCAATAGAGAGACCGATCCGATTAACTCCAAAATCAATTACAAAAGCACCACAACCATCCTCCAAGCACTTCGGCAGCATAACAGTGCTCTGGCGTGCAAGAATGGCTCAAAGAATCTCTACAAGACCTCTCTTTTGTCACCTCAGCATCAAGACTTCAACACCTGAAAAAAAAACTTGAATTCACTCTCACCTTACACCCCTTTTTATACAAATTTTTTTCTCAAATTGGTTACTAACCAATTGATTTTACAATATTTTTAAAAATCCTCCATATCTCCAAAAAACAACTTAATCTCCCTTATTTTACATATAATTTTCAACCTCCATTTTTAACATATGTTAATCTTTAAAAATCTCCCATATAAATCTTCTAAATTAATTTAAGCCCTTCAATTTTGTTGTTTGTCTGGGCCTTATCACTTGGAGAGTTTTCATTTAATCCTTTACAAGGATTCTTGTTTGTTTTAATTTAAAATTAGGGGGGTTGGTTTTAATAATAAGGCATTTGGTTTTAAAATATACAACAAAATCAAACTGAGCCATATTTGTTTTGTAACTATCGAATGGTCTATCGGTGGGTTCACTTTTTAAAGACCCAGTGGTTCTGGGTTCAACTCCCGGTGGTTGAAATTTTAAACAAACTCCAAAAATGATTATAACAAAAACAACTGTTCCCCATATATAGTAATGAGCGCTGCCTTTGGTGGAACAGTGGAACCGGCCGACAGTCCCGTAGGAGGTTGCGGGTTCAAATCCGCAAACAATTTTTTGTTACAAACAAACAAATCTGACCCACGCCGAGGGTCAGATTTATGATATTGCTATCAGGATTCAACCGTGTAGTTTCGAGTCAAACTCATTGACCCACGCCGACGAAGAATAAACATAAGGCCACGTGTCACGCTGAGGAGCTGCCACATGGTACAACCTGACTCACCCGTTTTGATGACGTGGAAACTGACTCAGATGTCGACGTGTCTGCCACTGGACTGGCCTTTCTACCAACTAATCATGCCATGTGTCCAAGCCCGATTTGCTTAAACTGCTGACTAGACTAATGACTGTGCTGCCACGTGGAAGATGACATCATCATACAGATGACATGTGTCAACCGCGGATTGGTCCATTTTGATCTGCACAAATGCTGACGTCATCATGTACGGATGCTGATGTCATCACTGTGCCTACGAGTCAACAGAAACTTTGACCAGCTGTATCTTGAGCATACGACGTCGGATTTCGACAAAATGAATGCCATTGGAATCATCTTGATGAGCTCTTCACGATGATGCCAACTTTGACAACTTGTGACGACATCATTTTTTTGCTTCCTGGATGCCACCGGATCCCAGTTTGACCGAAGGTTTGACTGGCTATAACTCGTGCAAATGGACTCCTTTTCACTCCGTTCGAGTTGTGTTGGAACCAGGACGATGAACTCTTTCTGATGGTGCAGATTCTAGAGAGAAATGAGACACTTCAATTTTCACTAAAAAATATCCACCGGATCAGGCCTCCCCATTGAAGACCTTTTGGACCTCCAAAAGTGACATTTATTTTGACATTAAGTGAGGACTTGGCCTCCCCACTTGTCCTGTATCTTCTGTACATCTGAAAACCTGGCTCACAAGCACAATGAAGACTGCAACAATATTGTTGAACATAAAAATTATTCTATCACTTCCATATGCTTCTACATCAAATGTCGTAGCCACTAACCAACAAAAATTGACTAGCATCAAGCTGAACAATAATGCAGAAATGAAAGAGAATAAGTCAACAACACATCGATCCTTTACAACATGAACATTGTTACCTGAGGATTCATCAATGCTTTCAAGCATCCTTTTCTCATGCTGTACTGCAAGTGCATCCTGCAACATCTGACCCTGGTTAGCTACTCCAAGTTCAAGTGTAGAACCACCTGTACTGATAGACATAAGAGTTAACTCTTTACTTGCATTAATTACCCTCTTTAACTACCCTGTGTTTGCAAAAGAACGACCAGTCTTAATCCTGTGAGAATGTACAATATACTGAATGCCATCTTTAAACAAGTGATAATGATTCTTTTCCCTGTAGAAAATAGCTTTCCTGTCATATAAATAAGGGCTTCCAAGCACTATCCCATAGATATCTAATGGAACTACATCAAATTGTACTTCATCCACAAATTTACTAGTGATTGTGAACCTTAAGATGCATTGTTTTGTTACTTGCAGCTTATCATTTTCACAAATCCAGCCTAGTGGATAAGGTTTCTTATGTTGTGTAGTTTTTAATCCCAAGTTCTTTACAACACTTTCAGAAATCAAATTAACTTGAGAACCACTATCTATGAGTGCATCAATTTTAGTGTTCTTAGCAACAACCCTTAAATGAAAAATCTCATTCCTTTTCACATCTTCAGAGAAATCATTAACTATAGAAGTAGAAGCACAACTAGCAACAAAAACACCAGAAATAGGAGCTTTACCTTTTAACCCCATAGCTGTTATCTTAGTCTCATCATTTGAATCTGAACCAAGATCCATAACAACATTCGTGGCTTTCTCCTTACCTTTCTATTTCTGATTACGTCTTTGAGCCCACTTAGGCTTCAATTCTGGATGCAACTGCCAACAATGTTCTTCATCATGACCATTCTTGTCACAATGAGAACAAGAAAGTTTCTCATCCTTCTTAACTGTAGCTGCCTTCTTTCCTTTCCCTATCTCTGCATTCTTAGAAGATTTCTTTACATCATTATCAAACTTTTCAATGAAAGATCCTTTACCCCTTGACTCTAAGTGTGTAGCTTGAACAGACACTTCATCCAAATTACAAGGGTTCAAGACCAAAATGGAATGCCTAAGGTAGGAATGTAGACCTCCTATGTACTTCAACAACGTGTCCTGGGTATACAAAGGAACATTCAAAGCAATAGCCCTTTTCCTGAATTCATGGGTGTACTCTTGGACAGTTTGACCCTTCCCTTGCCTAAACATTTGCCAGTCCATCATTAACTACTGCACATGTCCTAGTGGATAAAACTGCTTCTTAAGAGCATTAACAAACTCTACCCAAGTTAAACTGACTCTACCATGCTGTGAAACTTCTGCCTTAGACTTACTCTCCCACCAGGTTAAGGTTGTACCTCCTAAATGAAGAGTAGCTAATTGGATCCTATCAACATCATCTAATAGGTTTTGGACTCTACAATAGACCTCTATTTGTTGAATCCAATCATCCAATTTTTCAGCATTAAGTTCACCACAATATTTAGGCAAATCAAATTTTACATCCAACTTAATTTTAGGCTTATACCCACTCTTGAAAGGATTAGAAGAAATAGAATGAGGAGAAGATGGAGAAGAAGGAGAAGGAGAAGAGGGAGGAGAAGAAGAAAAGGGGTGATCTGGTTGCTTGCCACCATCTCCATGTTGTTTCCCTTTCTTGTCTTCATGAGCATCTTGCTTCGACGAACCTTCTTCACGTTCTTTCCTCTCTTGTCTCTCCTGAAAAAGAATGTTCACCTTAGCCTTCATCTCAAGGAATGCTCTTCGAAATTCCTGCTCACTGATTTCTTTAGGAACCTCCATTCCAGAAACTGACATCTTCGGAAATGTTCTACGCTTTCCGATCTCAGGATCAAAGTCTTTGAGCTTTCCTTCACCCTTCTGAATCCTGGATCTCGTTAGCATTCAAAAACAAATAACTGCAATAATAGTCACCCAAAAGCTCTGATACCAACTTGATATGTATAGGATCTAGACTAGATTGCAGTATTTAAATGCTTAATTTTTACAATGATTATTCCAAGTTAATTAAATCAAAATTAACTTAAGGAAATAACAAAATGAAGGAATTAACAAACTGAGAGAAAGCAAGAGAGAAGAAGAGAAGTGCAAACAACGTTTGATAACGGAGTTCGTCATGAAAGTGACTACGTCTCCGGGTCCACTCCAATAGAGAGACCGATCCGATTAACTCCAAAATCAATTACAAAAGCACCACAACCATCCTCCAAGCACTTCGGCAGCATAATAGTGCTCTGGCGTGCAAGAATGGCTCAAAGAATCTCTACAAGACCTCTCTTTTGTCACCTCAGCATCAAGACTTCAACACCTGAAAAAAAACTTGAATTCACTCTCACCTTACACCCCTTTTTATACAAATTTTTTTCTCAAATTGGTTACTAACCAATTGATTTTACAATATTTTTAAAAATCCTCCATATCTCCAAAAAACAACTTAATCTCCCTTATTTTACATATAATTTTCAACCTCCTCCATTTTTAACATATGTTAATCTTTAAAAATCTCCCATATAAATCTTCTAAATTAATTTAAGCCCTTCAATTTTGTTGTTTGTTTGGGCCTTATCACTTGGAGAGTTTTCATTTAATCCTTTACAAGGATTCTTGTTTGTTTTAATTTAAAATTAGGGGGGTTGGTTTTAATAATAAGGCATTCGGTTTTAAAATATACAACAAAATCAAACCGAGCCATATTTTTTTTGTAACTATCGAATGGTCTATCAGTGGGTTCACTTTTTAAAGACCCGGTGGTTCCGAGTTCAACTCCCGGTGGTTGAAATTTTAAACAAACTCCAAAAATGATTATAACAAAAACAACCGTTCCCCATATATAGTAATGAGCGCTGCCTTCGGTGGAATGGTGGAACCGGCCAACAGTTCCGCAGGAGGTTGCGGGTTCAAATCCGCAAATAATTTTTTGTTACAAACAAACAAATCTGACCCACGCCGAGGGTAAGATTTATGATATTGCTATCAGGATTCAACCATGTAGTTTTGAGTCAAACTCATTGACCCACGCCGACGAAGAATAAACATAAGGCCACGTGTCACGCTGAGGAGCTGCCACATGGCGGAACCTGACTCGCCCATTCTAATGACGTGGAAACTGACTCAGATGTCGACGTGTCTACCACTGGACTGGCCTTTCTGCCAACTAATCATGCCACGTGTCCAAGCCCGATTTGCTTAAACTGCTGACTGGACTGATGACTGTGCTACCACGTGGAAGATGATGTCATCGTACGGATGACACTTGTCAACTGTGGATTGGTCCATTTTGATCTGCACATATGCTAACGTCATCATTTACGGATGCTGACGTCATCACTGTACCTACGAGTCAACAGAAACTTTGACCAGCTGTATCTTGAGCATACGACATCAGATTTCAATGAAACAAAAGCCATTGGAATCATCTTGATGAGCTCTTCGCAATGATGCCAACTTTGACAACTTGTGATGACATCATTTTTTTGCTTCCTGGATGCCACCGGATCCCAGTTTGACCGAAGGTTTGACTAGCTATAACTTGTGCAAACGGACTCCTTTTCACTCCATTCGAGTTGCGTTGGAACCAGGATGAAGAACTCTTTCTGATGGTGCAGATTCTGGAGAGAAATGAGACACTTCAATTTTCACTAAAAAATGTCCACCGGATCAATAACTCTTGGTATGGTTGTTAATGGATACACACCTAGTGAATATCGGACTTCACTAGACCTAGTGTGTTTCTCATTTTGCTACCTTGTCTTGGGGGCTCACCTAGTGAATATTGGACTTCACTAGCCTATGTTGCCTCTAGATTGTGATTCACCTAGAAAATATCAGACTTTTCTATTGTGTGAGTCATGAATGCCTTAACATGGCCACTAAGCATAACACAACTTGTTTTCCAATAGTGCCATGTGTTTCATGAGTGTTTAGCATAACAGAGCTTGTTAGCCTTGTGGAACCCATCATATTGCATGGACACCTAGCATAACACAGCTTGTTAGCCAATAGATCCATGTGGCTCATAAGTGATTTTGCATCCTTGTGAAAGCATCATTTTGTTAGACAACACATTCTATGGATGGAATTTGGTATTTGAGACAATTTAAGACTAAGGTCTCTTTTCCTTTCTAACTCAAATCCCATTAGTAATAACCTTGTTTTTTTGTTTATATTTTGAGTGTCTTCTTCATGTTTACATTGTGTTTGCATCGTGTTTGTGTTCCTTTTTTTCATCTATAGGTTATGTCATGTCATGTGTTTTCATTATGTATGCTTCATTTTTTTGACATGTATGTTTGTGTATGTTGTCTTGTTGCATATGGTACATGTGTGTGTTCCTTTGTGCTCATGTTGTCTTTCCATAGGATCTTGGATCCTGGGGTCTTGTACACTTCCACTAGATTCATATTCATCCTATCTCTTGAACATTTCAACAATTGAACCCGTCTTGACATATTTCCTTTAGTTTGAGTCTAAGCATAAGTTCATACTCTCACTAAAGTGGGGGCTAAATGTAGCATCATAAATTGTCACCCTTGACAATTTCACACTATTTTTCACCCCCCTCAATTATTGAGCCTAATTAAGTTCCTAATTTCCTAAATTATGCATTCTATAGCCCATTTTTATGGTTTTCCGAGAAATGACAAGAATTGAACAAATGAATTCATTTAATGTCTTTCCCCTGACACCCTATTTCCTAGAAAATAGGGTCAGGACTGGGACATCCTTGGGCATCTGAGTCCCCCTATTTTATTGGGATTCAAATTTGAATATGTCAATTTTGGCATTTTAACATTCAAAATTCAAATTGCAAATTTTGGCTATTGAATCTGATTTTTGGGAAATTAGAGAAATGCCTATTAATACCTAGTCTTTTCACCATTTGAAACTAGAAAGCAAGAATTGGAATCTTGGAGAAGCAATAGATCATTACACTTCATCCTACACATTTGATTTTGTAGTTTTTCAAGCTTATTTATAGATTTGATTGTCCTATTTCATGATTGAAGGTTGATGCCAATAAAAGAGCGCGATGGATTCTAGGTTTGGGAGATGCATTTGGCCATTTCCTTCAACCTAATGACTTGTTTTCTAAGTCTTCTCCTCTTAAATCTTCATCGTGCTTGCAACCTAAGAAATGTATCATTATGTTTGATATTTCCTAAGTTTGTTTTGACTTCTTTTTAGGTTGCATCTTGTTATTTTCATATAGAAATCCTTCTCTAATGCACTTGAGTAGGGTTTTATGCATTTTAGCACATAACAAACTTAGATGAACTTAATTTTAGGACACACACACTATTATCAATCAATTTTATTGACTATTGCAGAGGTAGAAATACCAAAATAGGGGTTTGACTGAGAAAAACTCCTATATAGCCACCCCCCACCATCTCTTTTGTAGATTTGTCACAGGTTCAAATCTAAAGATGGAAGTTTGTAGGGTTGGCATTAGAGAGTAGACAGAGAGCTACAAAATTAATATTTTAGTTTTAGAAAAGACATACAAGGACTCAAATTCCGTTGAGAAACTTTTTCCTCCTATTTAGACCATTTCCAAATTTACAGGATAGGTATACAAATTTTTTCCCTTCTCATATCTACCTACAAATATATTTTTTAGTTTTTTAGTTATCGAGATCTTGCATTTTTTATATTGGGGCACATTGTCTAATTAGGTTAATCAAGGAAAATCAATTCTTATCCATTTCCAAGGCTCAAAAGGATCATATCTAGGTCTTATTGACCCACCTTCATGGTTGAAAGTAAATCTAATCTCCTTGTTGATTTCCATCCTAATGTACCTTTGAAAAATAGTAGAAGTAATCCTAGGTTTAGACTTTAAACTTAGGGTTCCCTTTTTAGATATGCTATAGGACTTAAAGATTATGAGATAAAGTATAGCTATATTTAGAAGCATTTCCCTTCTATTGTCAGGGAATTGAAAAAATTTAGACACATGTTATCTAACAATAGGACCCAATTGATGGTTCCCCATGCCAGTATCAAAGAGTTCCTTTTGAGCAAAGGTATCAATGAAAAAAGAGTTGGATGGGTCATTAAGGTTATCGAATATGACATTTATATTAAGATCGCCAAGCTTGTGAGAGGAAGGGGTTGTGTGAGCAGCTTGTATCAGCATTTGAGACTACTATAGAGGTTTCCCTTGTGTTACAAGAGCACCAAATACTCAACATTGACACTCAAAACAATTGGGTGAACGATATGATTACCTTTTTATAGGAAGGTAGGTGTCCTCCAAGTTTGGATAGGACCAAAAGAAGAAATTTCAAAATGCATTCCATCCCTTGTAAGATTTTATGAAAAACAAATCTATTAAGCCCAAGAAACCTGCATGCAAAAACTTGTCACAAGGAAGAAATCTATAGGAAACAAAACAAGGGTTTTGCTCTGACAATGTGCAAGATGTATTATCAAAGAAAAAATGAATCAAGAAGCAGAATGCAATACAAGAGATCAATCCTTATAAAGGAGATCAACACCGAAAAGGAAAACCTAACCCTAAGGTGAGTGCATTTAATAATTAAATATTAATTATTAAGTGACTAATATGAGTGCATAAAGTGAAATCTTAAGAGGAGAGTAAAGTTAATTAATTACTTTACTCTAACACCCCCCCTTAAGATGAGCTACAATGCACCTACAAACAATGCAGAAGAAAGCAAAGGAACTACAATGCAACAGAGGGTCCCGGCAACATGGCTTGATCAGGTACTCGAATACAACAAAATCTCAATAAAGCGGAGTAAAGGAGAAAACCCATTGGGAAAAAAATCCTCTCCAAAAAGAGATAAAGAAACATGCTAAAAAAAACATGAAGGAAGGCCTCACTGAGACCCCCCAATGACAACTTCCTTCACCCCAACCATGGAGCACAACTGAAGATAGCACGGAGATGCCAAAGGTTTAGTGAAGATGTCTACAACCTGCTCCTCTGTAGGAATGTACTCCAAGATGAGAGAACCATCCTGAATCAACTGCCGAATGAAGTGCATGTGGATTTCAATGTGCTTTGTCCGCTAATGCTCCACTGGGTTGCAAGAAATGTGAATGGCACTCTGATTGTCACACCAAAGAATAGTGGGACTATCTGGAGGAAACCCAAACTTTGTCATCAACTGCCGAAGCCATAAAACCTCATGACTAGCTAACACTGCTGCACGGTACTTAGCCTCTGTAGATGATAATGCAATAGCAGACTGCTTCTTGCAAGACCATGTGATAGGACCAGAACCAAGGCAAAAAACAAAGCCATAAGTAGACTTCCGATCGTTGACATCACCAGCCCAATCGGAGTCAATGAAGCCAATAATGTGAGGGGATCCTAAAGTGTAGTGAATGCCATAATGAGTGGTGCCCTGAATGTACCTCAAAATACATTTAGCTGCTTGCCAATGGCTCTCATGAGGATCATGGGAGAGCCGAGAGGCAAGGCCAACCACAAATGAAAGATCAAGACAAGAATGTGTCACGTACAACAAACTGCCAACCAACTGCCTGTATAAAGTGGGGTCTATTGAAGGAGTAGAGCAAGTGGAAGACAAAACAACACCTGACTGAAATGGAGTGAGGGTAGACTTGCAATCAAGCATGCCAAATCACTGAAGCATATCAAGAGCATACTTCTCCTGAAATATGGAAATCCCATCCAAAGACTAAATAACCTGAAGACCCAGAAAGAAGTGCAGGAGACCAAGATCTGCCATCTCAAACTGCTCCATCAAAGCTCTTTGAACACTCTGAATCATAGAGGATGAGCTACCTGTAATGATGATATCATCTACATATAGCACAAGAATCAAAAGATCACCCTCCTGACACTGAATATACACTATGTGGTCAGAATGACAGTGTGTGAAGTGAGAGGAAAGCAAGAAAGAGTCCATCTTCTCATACCAAGCCCGAGGGGCTTGTTTGAGACCATACAATGAACGCCGAAGTCTGCAAACCAAAGAAGTGTCCTACACAAATCCCTGAGGCTACTCCATATAGATCTCCTCATGTAGGTCTCCATGCAAGAAGGCACTCTTCACATCCATCTGAAATACTGTCCATCCCTGTGAAGCTACAAGTGAAAGTACCAGGTGAATAGAATTCATCTTGGCGATAGGAGCAAAGGTCTCAGAGTAGTCAATACCCTCTACCTGAGAAAACCCCTTCGCAATAAGACGTACCTTATACTTATCAATAGAACCATCTGTAGCATACTTAGTACGATACACCCACTTGCACCAAACCAACTTTCTTCCCTTAGGAAGAGGACAACGATCCCAAGTATGATTCTTTGTCAAAGAAGAATATTCCTCATCCATGGCCCTCTCCCACTCAAGGTGACTTATCGCCTCTGAAAACTTTTGAGGATCATCCGAAATGGCATGACTCAAAAGACTAGAACCAGATGTCTGAGCACGAGTACAACGAGTATCTGAAGGATCACCTACCAAAGAACCAGCTGCATCAATAGTGACATGGGCCCACCTAGGAAAAGATGGAGCAATTGGTGGTGGTGGAGATGGTGGATCATCATCTACATCATCCTCAAGAGATAAGTAATCCTCAAGAGATGAAGAGGGAGGAGTAGGAAATGAGGGAGAAGCTGGTGATGGAGAATCCATATGAGGATAGCGCTCATCAAACTGGACATCCTGCCAAAACAAGACCTCTCTGGAATCAAGATCAAACAACCTGTACGCCTTAACATCCTCACAGTAGCCAAAAAATATGAGTGGTCAGCTCTTCCTCTCCATGGCTTTCTCCTGAGCATCAGGAATAAATGCCCAAGCCTCACTACCAAAAACTCAGAATGTAGAAACATCAGGCTTGACATGGGTCCAAGCCTCCTCAAGAGTCATATGTCGCAATGCCTTATGAGGCATCTGATTCTGAATATAATTGGCACAATTGACTGCCTCAGCCCAAAATGAAGAACTCATAGCTCAAGACTGTATCATACAATTTTCCATCTCCCGTAAGGTTCTGTTCTTTCTCTCAACGACACCATTCTTTTAAGGGGTGTAAGGGACTATAAATTGATGCTATAAACCATGCTCAGTGTAAAAATCTGTAAAAGCCTGATTAACATATTCCCCCCCATTATCTGTGCGTATCCTCCTAATAGAAAGTCCAAATTGCTTCTCCACAAATGTCTTAAAAGTCCTTAATGAGTCAAAGACATTAGACTTGTACTTAAGAAAGTACACCCATGTACGTTTGGAGAAGTCATCAATAAAAGTGAGCACATAGCGGGCCCCTAAAAAGGAAGGAGTCGGAAAGGACATAAGATCACTATGTACCAACTCTAGGGGTGCCCTAGCACGAGTGGCTCGACCCTTAGGAAAAGGATCTCGATGATGTTTGCCAAGAACACAACCTTGACATACACCATCAGTACAAGAAATCTGTGGGAGCCCAATCACAAGTGCTTGAGTACTCATATGTTGTAGATATCTATAATTGACATGGCCAAAACGCTCATGCCAAAGCCTGCTCACTGAATCTGCATGTGCTATAAGAGAGGAACCAGCAGTGTCTGAACTCTCAAAGCCATCAAATCTATATAAGCGTGATGCAGAATCCACACTCCCAGTAGCCACAACCAAGTCAGGATCATGGAGGTTTCGAATAACCACATCATGTGGGGAGAACTCAACTGTCTTACTAGAGCCAGAGTGGCAAATCTGATAGACAGATAGAAGGTTTGTCAAAATGTCAAGAACCAGAAGCACATCCTGTAAACAACCACCATCCAATGAAACAGTACCGGAACCCTGAACTGAAAGTTTTGTTGAGTCACCAACTGCAATATGTCTAGTGCCTATAGGGGCAAGAGCGGTGTCCAAATCCTCTATGTGTGTCATATGGTGAGAGGCACCAGAATCTAAAATCCAAGTGGATTTTGAGGACAATGCTCATGCAAAAAGAGCATGACCTTTCCCTGTGGGCTATGAAGGAGGCTGAGGTGCACTGATATTATGCTATTGCATGGCTTCCTCCAAAGCCTCTAAATGTTTCCAACACCTAGAAATTGGATGTCCTTCCTTGCCACAAAAACTGCAAGGATCATCAGATTTCTTCTTAGTCTTGGAGGAAGACTCACTAGACTTCAAAGATTTGCCCTGTTTAGAATTGAGCTATGGTTTTGAATCAGACTTAGGTGGTGGCTTGGAGGGATTCTCACTAGCCTCTGAATCTTTCTTAGGCTTTGGTTTCTGCTTCTATTTTCCTTTGGAGGACTAGGCTACCAATGCTTGGTTCTGTGAACCTGAAAGTGAATCCAACTGCTTGAGCTTAGCTTGCTCACGAGTCAAATGATCACAAAAGACCTCAAAAAAAGGCATGACATGTCGAGCACCCAAGGCATCCATGGTGGAATAGAAGGTCGAAGAGAAGATCTGAAATGGACCCCGAAGCTTGGAGAGAATTAGGAAGATGCACTCTGTATTAGTCTTAACTTTTCCACAACCCTACAAAATAGATCTTTGTTGTTTGAACTTCATCAGAAAGTCCTTAATGGAGGGAAATGAATCAGGTACTAAAGAAGTTAACTCGGCCTCAAGCTGCAAAGCTCTGAATTGATTGATAGTACCAAAAAGTCCATCAAACTTGGTCCAAATGGCTCGAGGAGTGAGAACCCTCAAGATGAAACAGGAGACTGTCAGAAATGTGTAAAGCCATCAATCCCATAGCTTGATCCATATTGTTCCTGTGTTGCATAACCTTAAAGGCATGAGTCAACTGAGGCTGAACCTCATCCAAACAGGACCATAACCCTCGAGACTGGAGAAGAGTCATCATGCGACCCTTCCAAGTGTGATAATTATGCAGTGTGAGAGGTTCAATAGATCTATTAGCCATTCTGTGAACTGTGCCTCAATTGCTCTGAAGAATTTACTAATGAAATAGACTGTAGATCTAGATAGCAATCGCAGAAAAAAAACTTTCAAGTCAAAGTACGGTGCCCGCGGGGGTTTGAAGTTCTACCTTTCTAGATCTGCCAACGCAGACATCAACTCATGCATGGAATTCAGAGGAATAAGGTGCAAGACTGGTAAATGATACCAAGAAGGACACCATTATGAACAGCATAGATAAGGACACCCAAAAAAAAAAATGCCAGATCTAATGCATGCGCTTTTAAAAACGCAGATATCAAAACTACACCTAGAACCTCTCAAATTAGCTGAAGAATCCCAATTTTTTTTTGTCAAACCCTTGCTCCCTTTTTTCTTCAAGAATGAACAAGCTACAATAGATCTAGCTCTGATAACATGTAAAATTTGATGAAAAACAAATCTATTAAGCCCAAGAAACCTGCATGCAAAAACTTGTCACAAGGAAGAAATCTGTAGGAAACAAAACAAGGGTTTCTCTCTGACAATGTGCAAGATGTATTATTAGAGAAAAAATGAATCAAGAAGTAGAATACAATACAAGAGATCAATCCTTATAAAGGAGATCAACACCGAAAAGGAAAACCTACCCCTAAGGTGAGTGCATTTAATAATTAAATATTAATTATTAAATGACTAATATGAGTGCATAAAGTGAAATCTTAAGAGGAGAGTAAAGTTAATTAATTACTTTACTCTAACATCCCTTATGTCTTATTAGATGGCATAATTTTCATAAAATACCTCAATGGAGTGTTGTTAAGGTGTATTGAACAAAATTAGGTTATCAAATTGTTAGAAGAATTCCATGATGGTTCTTCAAGTGGCCATTTTTCTACAAGGATCACTGCTACTAAAATAATGAGGGCTAGAAATTATTGGCCAACCCTATTTAATGATGCTCACAAATGGGTAAAGAATTGCAAGAAGTGTGCTTTCTTTTCTGGAAAGCAAAGGTTAGTTTCCCTTCCTCTTCATCCAATTCAAGTGGACTAGCCATTTATACAGTGGGGGTTGGATTTTATTGGTATGAAAAATCCACCATCTAGTGTTGGTCATAAATGGATTTTTTCAGCCATAGATTATTTCACTAGGTGGATAGAGGCAATTGCTTTAAAAGACGCTACAGAGACTTTAGTTTTGGAATTCCTTGATAGAATCGTGACCAAGTTTGGTGCCTCTTCCACCATCATCTTTGATAACTCCAAAGATTTTTTTAGTACCTAAATTAGTGATTGGGTAGCTACTCATAGTATATACTTGAAAAACTCATCAAATTATTACCCTCAAGGTAATTTCCTGGTTGAATCTTTAAACAAAAACCTCATTAGGATAATTAAAAGGACTATTGAGGATAATCAGAGGTTTTGACATGGAATATTGAAGATATCCATTTGGGATAACAAGATCACTCCCAAGAGAGCTACTATAAATTCCCATTTCATGTTGGTTTATGGAAGGGAAACAAGGATACTATTATCACTAGAGTTGCTTTCTCTTGAGTTAACACATCAACTAGAATTAACAAAAAATGATGCTATGATAATGAGGTTGGTTGAGCTAACGGAATTAGAAGAGACCAAGAACAAGGTTATGCAAGCCCTTGAGACTCACCAAGTGTTAGGATAAGGTGACATCAACCTTGTAATCCTATGTCATTTGTATGTTTCCACATTCCTTGGAATGTGTTCTAGGGGACATGAGAGAAAATTCTTAAATTTTGGCATGTTGTAATTATATTTTAAAGAGAGGATTTAATTTCGATAGAGGTTACACATCAAATATAGATAAGGAATATTTATTAGGCATCCAAAATGGAATATGAAAGGTCTTGGATGGGTTGCCCAATATTGGAGAATAAAAGGTGTTTGTTGGTGTTCCATCAGGGAGCAGAAAGGTCATCAGAGCATCCAAAAAGAAAGGAGTTGGATAGGCTATGGGCTAGGCACCCATGTGGGAGTCTTGAATTTCCATTTAATATTTTATTATGTCTTTTATCTATCCATGAAGAAGGGTGTGGATTTTTTTGGGTGGTTTTGTACTTCTTTTTTTGTTTTACCATTCATGGTTTTACCTCCCACAATTTCTATAAATTAGAGCCATGGGATGGTAGTTTCATATTGAGTTCTTGCAGGTAATAGGGTGTTGTTGGGTTGATCAAAGATCAGTAGTGAAGTGTATTATTATGTACTCTCATTTTAATATTAATAGTATACTTGCCCTCTTTTCTCATGTGGATTTTTTCTCAAAAGGGTTTCTCCACATAAATTTGGTGTCACATTTTGTTTGTTATTTTTATATTGTGATGTATGTTGCAATCACATGTTTGAATCTGATTTGGAAATCTGATTTTCAAATCTAAATTCACTTGCATAAGTTCATATTGTAGCTTTCTTTCACCTTGTTTCCAACATTTAGTATCAGAGCTAATAGTTATGTTGATAAGGGGACACCTTTCTCTTAAGTGTTGGAGGTTTTTTGGATATAGTGGGAGATTTTGTTTTGTGATATATTGAAGTTTGTGAAGAGGATTGTTTACCATGGCTTCTACCTCTCGCCAGGATATTGATAAATTAAATGGCAATGGCTACAAGATGTGGAAAATAAAGATGGAGGATCTCCTTGAAGAGAGAGATCATGGTTGCCAGTTTCACAAGAGAGTAAACCAGTTGCAATGTATGAAGAAGATTGGAAAATTTTAGACAAGAAGGCAAGAGAAACCATATGTTTTTGTATCATATATTTTTTCCTTTTCAATATCTCCATAGAAGAAATTACATTCAAGTTGTGGAAGAGGATAGGTGATATTTATCAAACTATAAGTTTGTGTAACAAGTTATATCTCAAAATATGGTTATATTCATTAAAAATAAAGGATAGTGATTCTATTGTAGGCCATTTAAATGCTTCTAATCTGATTATAATTCATCTTGCATCAGATGAAGATAAATGTATCTTGCTTCTTTCTTCTTTTCCTGAATCTTGGGAAAATCTAATTGTTGCCATAAGTAGTGGTAATTCAAAGCCAAAGATGGACAACATGATTTCCATACTTCTATCAAAGGAAATGAAGAGAAAGTATATGAATGTTAGCTCCCAATATGCCTTGCATGTGTGAGAAAGGTTCAAAGAGAAAGGTCCTAAAGGGGACCAAAAGAGGGATAAGTCTAAAGAACATTCTAAGACCCCTGGAAAGAGAAAAGTGTTGGAAATATAGAAAAAGAGGGCATATGAAGGAGTGTAAGAACAAGAAAAATAATGTTGATTCCTCCACAAAAAATTCTTTTGATGATGATTTTGTGCTTCATTTATTTCAAATAAATTTATTAGTGATGATGCTTGGCTTATTGATTTAGGTTGCTCCTACAATATGACTCCTCACAAGGAGTGGTTTACTTATTTCAAAATATATGGTGAGGGAGACACTAATACATTTGATTGCAAAATCCAACGAAACTATCTGATGAAATATGTAAAATTCAATGTTCGTCGGATGCTTGTAAAATTTGATGTGTAATTTCTAATTTTTTGAAAGTTTATCCCTAATGTTCATCAAAATTTTGACGAACCTGGGGTTTGTCGAAATGTCGGCTATCATTTTCGTCGAATTTTTGACAAACATGAAAAATCAAATAAAAATCAAATTGTGGCTGACATAAAGAAAAGTGAGTTCGTGCTTGATTTATTGCGACAGTGTTTTGCTCTACTTGAGACAGTTTGTGGAGAACTAAGGACAATTTTCTTGGGAAAAATTAGAAAAAATTCAAGAAGATATCGCCAGGTTGAGGGTAGTCATTTTCTTTTTGCAGAATTCAGTTGTGAAGTCAGATTTGTAGTTCCAGGTTTGAAAATCATATTTTGAAGCAACATCTCATCAGATTTCATTTTTAAAGGTTAAGCATTTTGAGAATTTCATGTCCAAATTTTGTTGTGTGGAATCACCATAAGATCACAACCAAGAAACAGATTCTTGTGGCTGTAATTATGTGATCCATAACTCTATTGGTCATGTGGCACAACTATGCTATAACAAATACAAGATGCATTCATGTGTGACCCAAGTTTAATGTGGCTATGTTGTGATAGAAATGGAGGCACTCATATAATGTAGTTAATTCAAGTTGTATAATGTAGGTGTCAATCATCATTGGGTGCATTCAGGTTGTCTCAAGTTTAACATATTAGGATGTAATTATAGCATGATCGAAGAGTGATAACTCTTGCTACAATAAAGAGTCTATAACTCTGGTTGATATGCAGAGTGGTTGTGTTATATCAATTATGTAGTGCATTCAAGCACAACCCATGTTTAATGGGCTATTCTAGAGAGATCAAGATTTTCTAAACCTTATGAATGTTACTTGACATATATTTGCATAATCCCAAATTCCTTAGATGAGGTTTTTGAAGTATCAATGTATCCTATATAGGGTTTAGAATGATTTATTTTAATTAAAAAAATAAATAAATGATGTATTTCCCTATAATTAGATAATGTGGAGATCTCCTAAATCTGCCCCAACACACTATCCTCTTTGGCACTGTATTCATTACTCCAGCTACTAGGGTTTTTGCATGTGACATCTTTAATATCTTCATGACCGTGGCTTTTAAATAGATCTCAGTCTTTGCTTTAATCCTTTTCATGGTAACCCTTGAGTTCCATAATCCACCTTCAATCTCTTATAAGAACGTTGTCTTAAGCTAGACTGCATAGTATGCATATAAAGCAAGTCCTTCATACCTGCCATTGTTCCAAACCACCACTCACTGCCTTGCTTAAAATGTTGCCTCCATAAGCACAATAGCATGTTTTAAAATCATGGTTGCCAGTGATTGACCATTAAGGTCACCACTTTCATCATGAAAATACAATGAGATTTTTGTCTTCAAACTCAAGGCATTATGGAAGATAACATTGTGAATTGTTTGTTGTGTACGATTCAATTTTCTTGCACATTTACTGCTTTGCTAACTTCCTTTAAGACTGGGTATTGCACCCTCAGCTGCAATCTCAAACAGCTCACTCACTATCACTTGAAGATTCCTTTCATGAGCATCCTTCTATAAAATCAAACTATGCCCTATAGACTGCCTACTTACTACAGGGGACTCATTGTTTCATGGTATTGTAGTTATTAAGATCCTTCAACCTTATTGACACTACTTCACAATCCACAAGGTATTATTCACTATTTTCCCATCTTTGATGAGTCTCAAAACACTGCTCAAACATGCAATCCACTACCTCCATTATACAATATTAATGGCTAAGAAGAAACATTGAACCTATGATTACCACTGTTACTTCATTTGGACCGTCATTCCCTGATTGCATTTTCCTTGTCTAACACTACCAAAAGCATTTGAAAAACCCTTAAGGTCAGCAAGAGGGTAAGGAAACTCACTGTTAAAATCTCCACTTTACTATGCAAGGTTTGAGCTTTATTATCTTGTCACTGCTCAGCCTCTTTTTGACTATCACATCTCAAGTGACTGTCATTCTTCTTACCGTAGATTGCATTTACAAATGTCACTAAGCTACATAGTGTGCTTGTTATTGGCTACAATCTTTAGATTGCAAAAAAAAATTATTACCTACAATGTCTCAATCTTTCTGGTATTGCAACCTCACTAATCCGCTATAATTATTGTTTATGTTTCTACGAAGGCCTAGGATTTGTACCCTAATCATGCTCTTACCAATGCTTATGTTGTTTTTTATTAGGGCTCTCTCAATGTTGAGGGCCCTAGGGATAAGCTCATCATAAGAAGTGACACATTGCATCTTTAACTAAAAGGATAAATCCGTATTGACATTAGCAATGATGATTTTGACTTGTTGCTCCTTAGGAATGGGTCACTTGCTCTTACTAGCTCACTACCTCCATTGTTGTAGGAAGTTTGTGATCAAGTTCAATATTATTATTTTAGGAGTCTTAATAGTTGAAAATCATAGTAAAATCAGAATTTAATAAGTTTTGGAATTAGCATTTTAAAGTGTTTTTTGGGGTCATTAACTTCAACCTATCTTTTCTTTTGCAGGGGTGGTTGCATGCCAAATTTTTTTGGTGTAAAATATCAGAATTATTAGATTATGTTACCTATCTATGAATAAAAATTATTGGATTGTGAGTTTGATATTTTTTGAAGATATAAATAGTCAAGCTTGGTAAAGAAAAATCATGTCAGATAATATTAGTCCAGAACAAAATGACGAGACACTTGATAGATTGTGGGCTAGATTGAAAAGAAAGGGTGATGGGAAATGTTATTGTCCTTGCACTAATTGCAAGGGCTTAAAGATGAGATGAATTTTAATCACAACAGCTGAGAAACATTGTAGGCAGCATGGTCATGTTGAAGGAGGGCATGATTATCGTCCATTGGTAAGTTGTTCATTATATGTGTTTATATTGATTGAATTTGTAAATGTATATATAATTTTAACATTTTATATATATATAATCACTTGATCATGATCATGGTTTATTTGTGTCTATCATTATTATAAAGGTGGGGCGCCCTAGGGCAGATGATATGGATTATCACAGCCCAGAGAATATGGTTTTGTAAGCGGATGAACATGGAGCTATGAATATCGAAGATGAAGTTAATGATCCTATGGAAGAAAATGATCATGCGCCAGAAAACACAGTTGAAGATGATGGTACGAATACATTGATCCATGACACATTTAGTGGAAGAGTTGATCATGATGATCAAGATGACTTTGATGATGTTCATGATTTACCTGTACTTGAGAAGGCATAGAACCCCTTTATGAAGGCTCTGAAACAAATCTTCTCTCTACTGTATTGTTGTTGTTGAACTTGAAGGTTATGAATGGTTTATCAAACATAGCAATCTCACGGATGTAAAGGTATGTCATATATGTCATCTTTTTTCATCTATTTTAATTGTTGTTAGTTCATCACTAGTAAATAAATGATGAAATATGTACCATTAATATTCTTTATATGAACAAATTATTTTTTGTTGTAGATTGATTGGTGAATTTTTGTTACCACCATCAAATATTTTACCTCCTCATACCGAGATTTATGTGTCATTATGAAAGATATTGGAATGGAGTATCAAGCAATAGATGCATGTCCCAATGATCATATTATATATCATAAACAATAGGAATTTGCAATAGAATGCCCAGAATGTAATATCAATAGATATCAAATAGATCAACTAACAAAAAAGGTGTCTCGCAAGGTTCTTTGTTATATTCCCATTATTCCACATATGCAACGATTATTTAAGTGTGAAAGCTTAGCGCAATTTATGGATTACCATGCACGGAATACAAATGGAGATGACATTCTTTGAATGCCTATGGATGGTTCTGCATTTAGGGACATGGAGGAAAAATGGCCACACTTTAAAGAAGAACCTCGTAATCTCAGGCTTTCATTGGGAGTAGACGGTGTCAATCCATTTGGAGAGTTGAGATCTATTTACTTAGTGTGGCCTATTTTTTGTTATCAATAATAACATTCCTCCATGGATGTCAATAAAGAGGGAGCACATAATGTTGTCAATGATTGTTTCAGGTATTTGTTTACATCAATTTTTCTTTAACATAGTAGCATCTCATTTTGTCTTATTTGTTGCATAATGACATATTTTTCATTCAATAGTCATGTACATTAATTTATATATATTGCAGTAAAAATGGTTATAATAATTATGTAATGTTTATGTTCATTCAACTAGGTAAGTACCAAGTTAAAAGATATGAATGTATATATCGAGCCTCTTATCGACGAGCTACTAAAAGTTATGGAATGGTGTCACTATGTATGACGTCTCAGACCAATAGGACAAAGACAATTTCAATTCCATGCAATGCTTGTATGGACAATTCATGATGCTAGGGCTAACATTTTGTGGTATGTTATAACATTCATTTGCACTTTAACAATATTTAATTTGATGAACTAGATATCATGCATGTTTTTAAAATAATCTATTCATTATATATAATTTAAAAATTGACATATTTAATCCAATTATATATCATCTTACCGAGTCTTCAAACAAAGGAAATTGCATGTCCAATTTGTAGTCCAAAGATGAAATCTCGTCGTTAAACAAGTTTAGGAAAGTAGGTGTTTGATGAGTATAGACATTTCCTCCATAGAAATCATAAGTATCGAACTACTGAAAAACATCTTTTCAATGGGAAAGAGGAGACTACATCAAAACCACAAAGAATGTCACCTCGCCTATGGAAGTTGGAATATAATAGAATTAATTGTCAAGGTTATACATCAGATCAAATTATTTATCTATCATATATGATATGTTTTGAATTTATATTTTTATATTGTGTTGTGTTTACTCATGTTGTAATTGACATAAACAATATAATAACAGAGCAGCAAAGCAATGCTATAAAAGAAGTCATACAAAAAAATCAATTTCCCACAGGATTTGCTGCGAACATAAACAATATAATAACAAAGAAAGGTGAATTTGGGTTACGGATGAAAATGCATGATTGGCATACCTTCATTAAGGTAATTATTCTGGTATATTATACACTTGTATAATGCATGTACTTTTTAGTGTATTGTGTTTACTACTTTTGGAAAAATAATGAAAAGATCATTTTATAATTGTTGCAGTGCATTCTACCTCTATCTCTCCTAGACAACTTTGACAACAATGTCAAGCAAGTTATATATGATCTTGGAAAATACATGAGGTAAGTAGCGAGATTTGTTCAATTCATTGTATACATCTTATAATTGCCATTTTTTTACTTGTTATGTAATATATTGTATATTTTTGTTAAATCTCATTAATATATTTGCGCCTTGAATCACTTGTAGA
>VDFB02028547.1:0-17999 GCA_007258455.2 Sequoia sempervirens
CATCGAAGAACCTTATAATTTACCCCTAGACCTCAAAATCTTGTAAAAACCTGACTCAGTGACTTAGTGCCCTTTTAGTTCTGATTTCAGTATTCGGCCGAAGACCCTTACAAATGATTCAGAAATTCCTTTTAAACAGTCCAGGGATCGCCACCGAGCTCAGAGCCACATCAACATGCCATGTCAGACCCCAACTGCATTGTGACCAATCAAAACCCTCGCTGTGACCCTGAACAACTTCTCTGGTCACATAAATGCCTCTGGTCAGATCTCTGTCAGGAGGGACATTCCCGCACGGATAGAGATCAATCAACTCGCACCAAATCCGCCGCCAAATCCGCGCGTCCACACTCGAGCCACGCCGTCCTTGTCCCAGAGTCGCGTCGCCATGAATGCTAGCTCGGCGGAGCCAGCGACCAACTCACTGTCGCCATGAATGCTCCAGGCTTCTGGTTTTCGCACGCACAGTCAATACCAAACCCTGACTGTGGTTTAGTTTGAAACTCGACCGTTGATCGTCCATGATCAGACGACCGCCTTTTAAATCTTCATTAGCCGGTGAAGCAAGCTACCACTTATGACTCCCGCGCCCACCGTTGATCACCCGAGATCGGATGGCCATTGCATTCCTCGCAGGATGTATTGATCGATCACTTAACATAGTCGGCAAGAGGCCACCAAGTCGGCGAGACACCCAGCGAAGTCCACATAGGATACCGAGTGCACCAAAGAGTCGGGGAGAGATGGCCGAGTTGGCCAGACATCATGGCGGAGTCACTCCCATATCGGCGAGAGATCGCGGAGTCGGGCAGACATCATGTAGATGACGCTTCGTTATACCGAAAGACATCCTTTCATCTTGTGTCGCTGTAACAACTCAAAGCTTATGTCGACGAAGACCCTTTATGTTCCATCGGCGAGACCGAAGGTCACTCGCCGAGACCTCTCGAATTCGGCAAGACGTTATATCGATAGCCACAACTCACGTCAAGAGACTTCCATATGCTCTTGTCGGTGAGACCAAGAGGAGTTCGCCGAGATGTTACACCGAAAGCTCCAAGTCTGGCCGAAGTGAATCCCATATGTTATGTCGGCGAGACAAAGACACTTCGCCGAGACCTATTCCGAAACTCAGACTCTTGTCGATACGCTTCCATCCACCATCGGTCGGTATGACCTTGCAAATTCGCTGTGACTTCACACCGATGGCACAGCGAGGGGCAGCAAAAGGATTTCGGGGGACCAAGGGAAGTCGGGAAGACCTCACCCCGAGCGGACTCCGACATACCGAAGGAAAAAGCCCAGCGATGAGACACAAAGGAGTCGGTGAGACATCTCCCCGACACAACCAACACAGGCCGACAAAGATTTCAGGGAGACAAGCCGGGGTCGCCAAGAGGTAATCCCGAGCACCAAAGGTCACAGCGAAAGCAACGCGGGGCCGGTAACGAACAAAAAACGGGGCTCGGGGGGACCACTTAAGTTAAAATGAACTGGGCGGACAGGTCATCAACAAAAAGAACAAACGGCCAGAAAAAAAGGAAACCGCAGACTCAAAATGATCCTGCTCCCGCCTCCGCAAAAGACAGCAGACACGGAGCCGGAACCAAAACAAAACCAAAAAGCCGCGGGGGCGGAGACAAAAGGAAAACCGGCGCAAGCGGAGCCGGGGCCGGAGCGAAACCAAAAAGTGAAACACGAGCAAGGTTCCGAAACCGGTTTCCATTCCGATCCCGCCTCCGCCAGAGGAAACAAAAGTCAAAAGGAAAAGCAAAGGCGCGGAACCGGAGGCGGAATGAAACCCGAAAGAGGAGCGAAAGGCAAAATCCTGATCCTGATTTCACTCCGATCCCGCCTCCGCCAGACAAGGAAAAACACAAGGCAAGGAAGAAAAGAAAATCTGGCCACCTGAGATATGAAGACATGGCACGTTGAGCTCAACCCTTGTGGGAGCCCACTTAACCCACGTGCCCAAATGAAACACACCCCATAGCTAAAGTTTTATCATGAAAAACAAGAGTACACAACTAGACAATGAGAGAACCAGAAATGGCACTAACAGAGTCCTCTACCCTACCCTACCTCTTTGTAGGTAAGGTTGCTTTGTTTTGCTCTGCTTTTTGTGGTCCTTCCATTGAGTTTTGCCTGGGCATCTACTTGAAAAGAAGTTGTGGGTAGTTGCCAATCAACACATGGTCCTCATAATTTTCATTTCCACCTGCATGGCTTTGTCAAACTCTATGAAAGACAAGTTTTGGTTTTTCAGTGCAGCAAATTTCTTTTCTAGGCTTAAAACCCTAACTAGTAGGCCTTTGGAAGAAGGGTCCTCTAATGCCATCACACTACACTCTATTGCATTTACAGCTGTGTTTGTTTTAATCTGCACACTGTCAAACTGTAAATGTGCCATAAAACTTATATTTTCATCAATCAATTGAATTGGGCAACACTTAACAATATTTGACTTTTGGGTTGATTTTGGCCAATTCCATGCTAGGAAGGAATACAAAATTCAAAATTTGGCATTTGTTAATGAAAGTAGTGAATCTGGCCCAGACAGGTTTTGGAGTGATAGTGAAATACGTGGATACCCCATAAAGAATAGACAGTTGGCACTAATCAATTAGTCTTGTCTAATAGAGGCTGTGAATGTGCATTTCAAAGTGTTGATAGATAACAAATTATGAAATTAACAATAGTCTCCTCCAAGATGAGGATATTGTCTCATAAGCTACATCTAAATAGCTTTTAATATTTCCTAATCAACATATAATAATAAGGATAATTATGATTGTAGTTTAAATTTGTCTTTGGACTTCATGTTTATAGATATGGATTTGTGACCAGCACTGCACATGTTTGAGACCTTTTAAATGTTACCTAACTTCCCTTCATTTGATTCTTATTTGTATCCAGTGTAGGTTATAGGTGGATAACAAGGTTCCTTGCTCTTGGCTGCTATGCAATGTTCCTTCTACCCGGTTTTCTTCAAAGTAAGTAGCCCCCTAATATTTCTGCAGATTTTACATGATGTAGTATCTTAGTATGAGGAGGCAGATTTCACGAAGCATTTAGTTTTATTTATGGTATTGGAGAAAGGAACTTGGAAGAGTTTCTTTATACTTAAATGTCTGATTCTCATATATGTACATTTGTAGCCTTTCCAGTCTACAACAATGTATTGCAATCTCAATTTTTTGTATTGAATGGTAAGGTATTAAGTTTCTAATTGCTTGTTTGACTTCGCAGTTGGATATTACTACTACTTCTCAAAATGTGTCCATCGAAGCATAGTTTATGGGCAAGAACCCAGGAATAGGTACTGGCTGTCCTTTTCTGTGTGTCTCTGATAGGTAGACTAGAGTAGTGTGTGCCCTTTTGTTGTCCAATTGGATAAAATTTTATTTTCTGCACAGGTCCTCAGCTCATTGGCTCAGACTATGACTTAAACTTTTGCAGGTTGGATTTGTATATACCAGAGAATAATCATGAACCAAAACCAGTAGTAGCTTTTGTAACTGGTGGTGCCTGGATTATTGGGTGAGACTTTTTTACCCTTATCGAATCTAACAAATTGCACTGTTTTGAAAATAAATAGCAAAGTAAATGCAAGTTTGAAGCAGATAGGGCATTGTAGGTTTTTATTTTATTTTATTGTCTGTCTTCATGCCCATTATCATTGATTCATAAAACCCCTGGATAGTCAATTGGAGGAATCACCAGTAAGAATTCTACACTTATTACCTTATTGCTCTCTAGTTCTATGCTAAAATAGAGCAACATGGAAGGTTAAAATCAATAGGGAGAATAACATTCCTATTGTCTAAGACTCTAAAACGCTTGTGTCTTTGTTGTTGAAACTTGTATCAACATGACATAAACAAGTAATTGAAAAAAACAAACACAAGCAAAATATGACTCAAGAGAGTTAACTTCGAGAAACCCAATGTGGGTTAAACTCCGGTGAATGAATCGTCTATGAGAATTAGTTTGTACAAGCTTGCCTCCTTCAACAGCCATTTAAGACCATGTAATGTCCTGCTTTATTCTCAATGTACACTGTCATGCCTCACCATATAAGATCGCAGCAATAAATATAAACCCCAGGCGTTGAAAATAAAATAACTTTTCCTGTTCTTGTATAAGAGTTATGTTGATGCTATAAACTGAGATATTGTTCAATGTGGGTGCAAAGGTTATTCACTATCAAGTATGAGATTGACAATCTGTTAATAGCAATTCTGAGTGTTGGGCAGTATCAATATCTTAATTTCTGATAATAGAAACATCATATCAGTATTGTGTATGGGATTGATGTGAATATCAGAACTGTATCTGTTTATGAGTGTTCACACCGAGAGGCAGTTTGATAAAGTGGCACACCTATCAAACTGATATAAACACAAAGTCTATACAACCTGGGATGGGGATCATATGATGATTATCTTCAGAATTAGAATTTGGTATAGGTAACAGCAGACTGGTGTACTCAAGGGAATCAAATAGGCTGGAAGTTTAATACATTTTCTAAATCAAGACCTGAGCATTCTTAGGGAGCCAATTAATCCTCATAGACTGCACAGTCATAGAAGGATATCAGATACACAGCCAAAGAGTACATCATATGAATTGGACAGGGATTAGATCGAGCCAAGGTACTCTCCAAATAGAGCTATTTGCCTAGAAATTGATAATTTAGAGTAAGAACAGCATAATCCCAACTAGGGACATTATAGTGGTATTAGAGCATAATCTTGCCATCCTGTGAAAGAAAGGTCAAACAAGAAGATACAAGACTTTGGAGACTCCTCATAGTCGTACACAATAATCTGAATTTCGAAACATTTGTAAGCAATTGAAGAAGCAGCAACCTATGACAAGTGGGAAAAAGAAATGTATGGGAACTAGGGCACCAATGTAGTCAAAAGGACCTTACAAGAGTATTGCAAAGGGAAATAGCAATGAAGACCTCTTCTAGATACGTTACCAAGGAGGGGAAGAGATGAGCCCACTTGGGCCAAGGGGGTACTTGCCTTTGGGGTATTCGAGGGTACTGCCTTTGGGTCTAGAGGAGTTGAGCCACCAAGACAATGAAGTCTTCTTCTAGATATGCCACCCAGGAGGGGACAATATGAGCCCCACTTGGGCCAAGGGGGTAGTTGCCTTTGGGGTATTCGAGGGTACTGCCTTTGGGTCTAGAGGAGTTGAGACACCAAGTATCCGATAATGGAGGACATTGCGACCGATAATGGCGGTCATTGCAACTGATAATGGAGGATATTGCGCCCTATAATGGAGGTCATTGCGACCAATAATGGAGGACATTGAGATCGATAATGGCGGTCATTGCGACCGATATTGGTGGTCATTGCGAACGATAATGGAGGACATTGCATCCTATAATGGTGGTCATTGCGACTAATAATGGCGGTCATTGTGATCGATAATGGAGGACATTGCGTCCTATAATGGCGGTCATTGCGACCGATAATGGTGGTCATTGCAATCGATAATGGAGGATATTGCGTCCTATAATGGTGATCATTGCGACTAATAATGGAGGTCGTTGCGACCTATAATGGAGAACATTGTGTCCTGTAATGGAGGTCATTGCGACCTATAATGGGGGTCATTGGGATCTATAAGGGAGGACATTGCGTCCTATAATGGAAGACATACTGTTCTATAATGGGGGACTAAGGTGTCCTATAAGGGAGAACCAATGCGTTCTATAATAGGGGAGGGGACTAAGCAGACCCAAGAGGCTAAATCATAAAAAGAGGGAAAGAGTTGGCATGATGGATCCTAGGCTCCCCATCAAGTCATGCCTTCCTATACTCTCTTACGGTTGAATCCTCCAAGGATATTAGAATGCTTCTCGATTGACCATGAGTTTACTAACATTTAATAATACTTACTGTTATTGTGGTGAATGGTTATGGGTCTACTAACTAGTATGATTATGATAAATGGTTATAATTTGTCTAAGCCCTCAATTGGACTTCAATCAGGTAAGAGATATCCTCCAAACCACTTGTTATTTAGATTAAGGATTTAGGGCAAATTTAGGGCATTCCCAATTAAGGATTAAGATATTTTGCTTGAGGACAAGCAAATTTGGGAGGGGAGGACTGTCATGTCCTTGAAATCAGGTCACTAGGATAACCAAAGGCATATTTAAAAAATATTAACCATTTAATACCGTTATAATTATAATTGTCAAAGACAATATTATAGTTATAAATATTAAAATATAAATATTGATAATTTAAATATTATAATCACTATAATACACACACACACACACACACACACATATATATATAAAATTAATATAAACCAATAAAATCAAATTATAGTTATAATACTAAAATAAAGCATGTAATGTATATTAATATTAAAACATAAGTATAAAATAATGCTTTAAAATAAGACTTTATCATGGCATTTAGCACTTAGGGATAGAACTATCATCGGGCCATTTGTTATCGCCCCCATGATGATATGGGTCAAAGGACATAAGGAGTCCGTCAAGGATAATATGCACAGCCGATGAATATTCCCACAAGAAAAAAATGAAAGAAGACGTGCCTCTTTAAAGGGATGCGATGATTGAGAGGAGGGGACATGTCAATTGCCAGATTGAAAGTATTAAAGGTTAAAACGTGGTCAAGCAAGAGGCATGGAAGGAGGAGCTTATAAAACCCAGATGGAAGTTCTAGGTGCTACGTCGATTGCTGCTAGTACTTATTTCTCCAATGCCTATGTGGAAGTTGTGAGGAATGCTGGAGCTGAGGCGCTAAGGGTCTTGAGCAATCTCTGAAGTCGCTAGGGAGATGTGAGCACATCCTTGGTCTGGTGTGACTTCCCAGACTTACCTGTTCTTGTATAAGAGTTATGTTGATGCTATAAACTGAGATATTGTCCAATGTGGGTGCAAAGGTTATTCACTATCAAGTATGAGATTGACAATCTGTTAATAGCAATTCTGAGTGTTGGGCAGTATCAATATCTTAATTTCTGATCATAGAAACATCATATCAGTATTGTGTATAGGATTGATGTGAATATCAGAACTGTATCTGTTTATGAGTGTTCACACTGAGAGACAGTTTAAGTAGCACACCTATCAAACTGATATAAACACAAAAATCTATACAACCTGGGATGGGGATCATATGATTATAATCATTCAGAATCAGAATTTGGTATAGGTAACAGCAGACTGGTGTACTCAAGGGAATGGAATAGGCTGGAAGTTTAATACATTTTCTAAATGAAGACTTGAGCATTCTTAGGGAGCCAATTAATCCTCATAGACTGCATAGTCATAGAAGGATGTCGGATACACAGCCAAAGGGTATATCATATGAATTGAAAAGGGATTAGATCGAGCCAAGGTACTCTCCAAATCAGCTATCAGCCTAGAAATTGATAATTTAGAGTAAGAAGAGCATAATCCCAATTACGGACATTACAAACAATTCAAATAGAAAAGGCATGAAGTGATGAATGAAAATCAATTGGAAATCAAGTAAGCAGATTGGAAACAAGAAAAATAAAGAGTGGAAATAATAAGAGATCTATTGGATTAATTATTAGCAAGAATATATTTGGGAAGTAAGTTTTATATATATATACATGTTTATGTTTATGTTTATATACAATTATGCATTAATGATGCTTGCAACAATTATTGATCCTTATAAATAATTATGATTCTTCCTTTATTCTAAATATGGAAGATAAATCAAAGGAGATCAGAAAATAAATAAACATCTGCATTCAAAAAGGCAGCAGCCATTGAATATAATAAGTGATTGGTATGCATCGTGATGGAGTATAATGTTTTATATATATAATCTCTTATGTGTCTTTAACCTAGTTACTAATGGGAATTGCTAATCTATTTAAGGCTCTTATGATTATTGATTTAATCTATTAGTCTCTCTATAAACAATCAGGCATGGATTTGCAAGGGAACGCGATTAGGAGAGGCAACAGACCGGTTCCACAATATAAGTAGACCACCCCATGATGGATGGTAATGGGAGTTCCTGCCACTTGGGGCCAAGGAGTGATTGCCACGCTCTTGGGCTTAATTGTGATGAACAGTCTCCGGGTTCCACGATGCAAGTAGACCACCCCATGTTGGATGGTAACGGGAGTTCCTGCCACTTGGGGCCAAGGGGTGATTGCCATGCTCTTGGGCTTAATTGTGATGAACAGTTTTGGGCGCCCTATCATGCTTTCCTTTCCAATCCTTTCTATGATTGGTTATTGGAAATGAAACTATAAATTAGACCTAATTAGGCAATGTTATTTATATTAATTGTTCATTTACTCTTAAGTTCAATAACTTTACGATTTAATTTTTGAATACTATTTGTAAGACAAATTATATTGTTTGGAATTGTCACTTTTGAGCAAAATCAGGCATACCCCAACTAGGGGACATTACAAACCACCTCTCTTTTACCATCTCCAATGACTACATGCAATTGCACAATTCTCAAGAAACAGGGCAATTGTTTTCTACCTTTAATTGCCAACAACCTTAAGACTAGCATGATTGAAATTGTCATGCCCCTGAAATTGTAACACTAAAAATAAAATATAAAGCATTGAAATACAAATAAATAAATAAAACGAATAACAGAATACATATTAAAAATATGTTAACAATTTAATATAATTAAAATTATAATATCATAAGATAATATTATAATTATCACTATTGAATATAATAATATAAATATTAACAATGCAAAATAAATATTAACAAATTGATATTATTGTAATTATAAATATTATAATATAATAATATATATATTATATTAAAATAAGAAAGCACAGTATAAAACAGAAAATAATATATACATTTAAGACAGCCATTAAGCAAAGTTTAAATGTAGCGATCAATAAATAGTAATAAAAAATCTTAAGAAGGCACTGATTGGTTTTGGTCATGCCTTTTCCCCACCGTGGGAATATAAAGGGAGAGATAATAAACAAATCTGGGGGGCAGGAAGAATAAAAAAAAAAACAACAGATATGGGTAATAAGGGATGCAGTGATTAATGCACAAAGGCTGCAATTTCTTTCCTAAGAATGCAGCGCTGAGTTAAGGAAGGGTAGAAACATATACACAGCAAATAAATATGAGGAGGTGCGATCAGTTTAAGAGAAGTGAGATCTGTTTTATAAAAAGCAGTAATTATGTTTAAAGGAACAGCAATTTGTAAAGGGCAGCGATTAAGATCTTGAAGAAGTGTGACTTTTGTGAAAGGTTGTTTGTTTTATGAAGTGTTGCCTTTGTTGACAATAGTTGTATCCTTTCTTTGGAATCTTTAAAGATATCTAAGGAGAGGGAAAAGGAAGAAATATGCGGGAAAAGGAGTGGGCTCAAGAAAGGTAAATGATAATCAACAAGGGAGGTATTCAAGCAGATCTGCAGCAGAAAATATGTAGTGTAAACCAGATCTATTTTAAAGAGAAATATATGTGAGGAAGAAGATGGATCAATGAAAGATATATGAAGATAAACGATCAATCAGCAATAAGGGGAGTAAGTTTAATATAATTAAATACATGTAGATATATAAATATATGTTCAGAAGTTATATATGTTCATTGGAAGATTGAAATCAATTTTATATATATATATATATATCATACGATTATGTAATAATGATGCTTGCAGCAATTATTATCCTTATTAATCATTATTCAATTGAAACTAATCGGTATGTTTGTCTTTGAGCAATATCTTCTAAATATTGAGAACGAATCAATCGATTGGGGAATAAAGGAAGGACAGATCAGCTAGATTGCAAATACAAATTTAGTTAGTTTATAAGGAGCCCAATCATGAGGAAATGGAAGGGGGGGATGGAACAATGAGGGTATTAAAATCCTCACTAAATGGGACACCCATATGAATGGTATGCGCCACATGGGGTGACCTCATATGATGGCATGCGCCACATGAGGTCAAGAGGGCCACCTCATATGAATGGCATGTGCCACACAAGGTCAAGGAGGCTGACACCCCTTCAAACTCCCCCCTCTTCCATGATTCCCCATGATTGAGCATCCTCAAGGTGGAGTAACAATTAGATTAACAAATTTACGTTCGAATCATTAATGTTAAATCATGATATACTGTTCGTTAGGTGATTGTTGTAATTGATTTTTAACTTGTCTGCAGGGATTAAATTGAGCCAAGGTACTTTCTAAATCTGCAATTTGTTTGGAAATTGATAATTTAGGGTAAAATTGATATGACCCCAATTAGGGGACATTACAGAAATGCAACTCTTTCAGTAGAGTTTTACCTCTAAACAATATCTCCCAAGGAGGAATTCCTCACCAAAGGGAAGGATTAATTAGTACATTACTTGAAGATGAGTACATAATTTGACTTGCAAGAAAAGTAACATCTTCCATGCTTCAAGAAGGGAGGAGAACTATTACAAGTTCCCAGAAGACCTTTCAGTTATGTTATTTTGTCTTATTTGGGACAACTTTGTATATGGCTGAACTTGTCAATTGCACTTTGTTCCCATCCTGATGAGTTTGACAGCAGTCAAACAGATAGAACTAGTTCAACAGTTGCTGAAAACATCATTGGCAGACATTCCTTCACTATCTTCTTCTTCTTTTTCATCTGACTCTACCTCATAGCATGGTTAATCTTTAAAACACATGATTATGATTAATTATTCAAAAAATTTCAGATGAAACATTCCTGATTAGAAGGATTTCGGTCACACTAAGGCTTATAAAACCTGAACCCCAACATAAGTAAAGGTTTTTGGAAATGGATTTGGCAGTTTTCTACTCTCTTGGAGACTTTCAAATTTTGTCAATTGCAGTCGTGGCTTAAATCATATCAATTCAATAGATATTAGTATTGAATCCACCTTACGCAACATACAAGTTTGCTTCCTACACGAGGGTCATTAAGAATACCAACAAAAGTACTCTTTGACTCGGGCTTAGTGAACTTTTCAAGACTATCATGATGCTGAAAAGCTGAAAGTCAGAATAGCCATGCAATATTGAAGTGCCCAACACACCTACTCTAGTTGTTAGTCCAAGTTCTTGCATTATTGGATGAAAAGAAATTGGAGAGGGCTAGGGCACAAGTAGCCATAGAAGAAACCTTTGCTTTTGATTTGCCAACATAATCTAATGTAGATATGATAGGCATTATGGGCTCTAGTCACAATCCATGCACAAGTCACACATCCACCTCATCCAGCTTGAGTAGAGCGCAGTCATAGGGGTTTTTTGTGCCTAGAAACATACATGGAGCACAACCTTCACTGGAAGCTATAGTGTGGAACAAGGAGGTGCATAGAGAAGTAGATAAGACATGCACAAGTTTTTGGTATTACAACAACTTTCCCTTTTGTTGGGTCCCAAAATTGTTGCTCACATTCCTAAAGGAATCAATCCACTTCAAAGCTAGGGAAATGTTGTTTTGAAGGGGGTTTGTCACGTCATCAACATAGGATGAGTGATTTAAGGTCAATTGTTGAGAGTGGATGTTCTCTCGTTTACTTCAGGTTCAGCTAACCGAAGAGGGTGTTCCTTGAGGTTTAACAAGATAGCAAAGATAGATACTAAAAATATTGCAATAGTATCCAATGTTACACTTGATCTCAAAAGTTGTCACTAGACTAAAGACTAACTTGCTGCTCATAGAACCTCTATTAAGTCGACAAATACTTCATTGCATAAATGCAAGATGATTGCATGCAAAGCATGACTCCTCAGGATAAAACTATTATGGTTCGTTATAGATGCTTTCCTACATGGATCATTGAATCATGAATGGCATACAAATCACTACTAATCCTAAGCTATTGGTGAAAGATATATTCGGGTCATAGATTTTAAGGACCGGTACCTTACTCGTTGGGCAACAAATTCGTAGCTAACAAAGAGAAACAACATATGGAAATAACAACAGAGGTATAACAATTGAACATACTTAATATTCCCTCACCAAACTTTAGAAATCTATTTGCAATAAGAAAGAGACCATCACAAACAATGCTTGCAATGATTTAAAGTGTTGTGACACTCATTAAATTCTTATTACAATCATACTAGCAAATGTGGCAAGAGGAAACCCTAAGAATGTTGTCACAATTCATCACTTACAAGTTCCCCCAAAGATCTATAGATGACAAAGGAGACATTTAGTTATAGACATCTACTACAAACTTGCCACCTCTTTGTGACTTACAAAACATGTTTCTTTGTAAGTGACTGGACTTGCAGGAGTAAACCCTAGGCAATCCTTCGCACTTGTAGTCGTGCAGAAATGTAGAAATGACCAATTATTACAAAATATGTTTCTTTGTAAGTTGTTTGGTAGCTTGTGGAAACTTGATTGAGAATTGGACATCATAAATATGGTGTGGGAAACAAGTTGAAATCCCATGAAATTTGCCGAATGGGCAGCTTGGAAATGGCGTGAAGATCATGTACATTAGGAACTTCAACCATTGCATTCATGGTAGTGTGGTCATTGTTGTCATCCATCATTGATTTTTCTTGAACATCTATGCCTTTGAAGATGCACTTGGGTTTTTAGGTGGGAAAATAATTATTGAGTAGTTGTAGGGTTGAATTGGGTCATTAATGATGTCTTAAGAAGTTTGGGGGAGTGGTTGAGGCTAATAGGAAAAAATGTGAATGTTCAGTGTAGGTCAAGAGGGAAAAATAGGAGATAACAACTTTACGTCGTGGAATTGGACATCAAGATTGCAAATAACAATGATTATTGGAAATCCATTGAAACTTAGTGAGAGGTGTGAAATGAGCAAATGAAATATGGAGAAATCTGAGATACATTTGGAAATAGACATTAGGACATGACATTTAGGTGGAGAATTGGATATTTGGAAGTCGGCTTGAACTCCACACATGAAGAAATGAATGTTAAAGATCTTGGCAACCTTTGCGGGAAATTAGTGTAGAAGTGGACATTAGGATTGGACATTTGAGTGGAAGTTTGAAAGCCCAATGAAAGTTTACATGAAAAGTGTGGAAGAAATGCTGAAAAACAATATGGGATTAGTAGTCGGAAGTGGAGGTAGGATTCGAAAAAGTCTAGAGGTGCAAAGGCATTCTGCAAGGAGGATTGGGAATGATGTAGAAAAACTTGTGGAATTGGAGGAGGGAGGAAATGGGGAGAAGGAAGAAATGTAGATAGACTCCAAAATTCCACAAATGGCGAGAAGTGGAAAATTTCATGGATGTGGAAAGGAAGGGAAGTTAGGACATAAGGACAAAAGTTTGGATGTTCGTTGAAATCTCACAAACAAAAGAAAATGGAAAGGGAGAAAGAGTCGAGTGATGTTGTAGGGATTTCATGCAAGGCGGGAGGTTAGGACAATACATTGGACAAGTAGAAAATATTTGGTAGTCCACTAAAAGTCTGCAATTTTGCAAAATAGGAGAAAGACCAAAATATTCCAAGACTTAGAACTTTCTTGGATTTTCACAACTTCCAACATTAGTTAAGAATATGGAGGATGAAGAGGAACAACAATTAAGAAAAATTGACAAAATGGGACCCATTAGAAGATTTCTTAGATTGTGTGATGTCCCCATCCTAGTCAGCGCAGCTGGTGACGAGGTTAGCCTATTATTTCGATCCTCGTAGGCTGACAGGAGTGTGCAGAGGATCATCTGGGGCAGTTACTCAGTGTTTGGTAGCTCCAGTATTTCAGTTGTTTCAGGTTGGGCCTTCGCAGAATCTTCCAGAGTGCATTTTCAAGAACTTTCTATTTTTAGAAAGTTAGGTCAGGCGGAAGCTGCTATTTTGGGCAGGGCACCTGGTTCAACTATTCAGCTCAGAGTCGACCCAGTTCTTCAGTTTGATGATCAGACGGAGAAATAAGGAGTATTTAGTGATTTATTAAATATTTAATATTTTGACTTTATATTAAAGTCACTTTATTAATATATTTAAATATTAACGATTAAATGATATATTATAAAGTATTTTAATACTTTATAATAAAGTGATTTATTTTGACATAATGAATAATTATTATTCATTACTGAGGCGTCATTTAATTATTAATTATTTCTCCTAAAGTCTAAAAAGGGCGAATTAATCATTTTTATTAAATGATTATTAAAAAGGAGCTTGGGTCGAATTTCTCAAAGGCAATATATATACTTAGAAAGGACAAATCGAACGATTATGTCATGTTATTCTAATTTGTCTTATTTTGCTCTGAGCATTGGAGTTTGCAAACCCTAGGGTTTCTGGCAGACGAAGCGTTTCTGGAGAACGATACCTCTTCAAGAATTTGGCAGACTGAGACTGTGAAATACCAGTTTAAGCTTGCATTTGGGTGACTTCATTCAGGAGTTACAGATTGGATTCATTGATCTATTCATTCAGAGTTAGCAGAGAATAATCTTTTGGCAGTTGAGGCGACTTCTCAAGGGTTCTATTTACAGAGATCTGATAGTTATTATTGAGGCCGTACTATATTCTTGTTGCTGCTGTACAGTCCGTACTGTTGTACCAGCAGGGCCGTACTAACCTTCTCAGAGAGATACGCCTTCCTTTCCAGTCTCTGGCAGAGGGATCTTGGGCGGCTAGGTTGTTGAGAGCTTCTGCAACATTTCTGAGGCTGGAGATTCACCTATCCATTCAGCCGTACATTCTGTCTCTGTTACTTCTGGCGCCTGGCAAGAAAATCAGGTTTTTGAATAAAATCGCAGCTTATATATATTTGTTCAATCTTTAAGCATTGTAAAAGCTCTGGAAAGATAATAAATAGATGCGCCTATGTTCTCTGAATACTTTTGAGCTTATTTCATGCATTTAGAATTTATATTGAATTTATTATCAATTTATTAGAGAAATCACAATTTTCTATTTGTTCTTCAAAAAACCACAAAACACAAAAAATACAAAATACACGATAAACTATCAAAACTCAACATTTCAGTAGAGTATCGGGGTTGAGAACCACCAGGGTTCCTACAGTGGTATCAGAGCACAGATTTCCTGCCATCCTGTGCTTTTTCAGTTGCTTTTTCAGAATACAGTGTGCTTTTTAGTTGCTTTTTCATGAGCAGAGATACCATTCATTATATTAAGGGCGTAGGGACAGGCAGAGCCGAAGATTGGACAGGTCCACCGATTCCAGAAGGTGAAACAGTGTCAGGTGTCTTAGGCATTCACAGATCCAACTCTAACAGCAGTGAAAACAGTGTTGCAACCCTAATGGCAGATCGCGAGATTCCTACAGAGACAGTTAGGGATACAGGGAAGGCACATACAGAGGGTGATATTACAGATGAGGAGTTTAGGCGCAGACATGATAACATGATGGACATGATGTCCCAGTTGATGGGCACTATCAGACAGTATACGCCCACACACCCTCATTATATACAGATTGGACAGACGAGCGGGACTACACCAGTAGATCAGCCCTTGGCATCAGTACCACGTCAGCCGTCACCGATCTATCAGGAGCGTAGGCCAGGTCAGCCTACTTTCTTACCTAGAGAGACTCCACCTTAGACTCCGGGAGCAGAGCATCAGGGGCAGCATCAGGAGTTTCAGCCACATAATGGCATGACAGTGGCAGATGTGACGAGGTTTCATAGTGAGTATATGTCACTAGCACCTGAGATCCGGCAGGCGTTATCATTTCATGAGTTTATGGATGTTCATAAACCCAGAGGAGGAGGCAGATTTGATCGTAGACCCCCTCAGCATCAGCAGCCACAGCCACAGGTGAACAGGGACTTGCAGTATGCTGTTAGCAAGATTACCTTGCCATATTTTGATGGGTCTGAAAAGACATCAGCGAGGTCTTGGGTCCAGAAATTGGACAACTATCTATCTTTGAGGCCTATGCAGGAGGACGAGGCCATTAAGTTTGCTACTTTGCATCTTGATGGAATCGCGCATGATTGGTGGTACCACGGTATGTATACGCTTGGCCATCATGCAGTCAATACCTATCAGGAGTTCACTAGTAGGCTCATAGAGAGGTTTGATAAGAAGGATCCGGAACTTTATTTCAGGGAGCTAGCTCAGCTCAGACAGACGGGTAGCTTGGATTCTTATATTGGCGAGTTTCAGAGAGTGGCAGTCATGGTGACAGGGATTTCAGAATGGAGACTCATTATACTCTTCGTTGAGGGTTTGACAGAACCTATGAGAGGTTGGGTCAAGGCTTTTGACCCTCCTACACTTCAGGAGGCCATGAGGAAGGCGCGAAGCATGGAGCTTGCAGCACCTCGCAACAAGTTCAATTCAGGTTCGACACCCTACACGAGGCCTAATAGGCCTTTTGATAGAAACAATGACAGGAATAAGCCTTTTGACAGGAGGAAGGATCAACAGGATCCTAAGAGACAGAATGCACCACCCTTTGACCGAGAAACATCGAACGAATTGAGAAAGAAAAAGTTGTGTTTCTGGTGCAAGGCACCCTACGATGAAAAACATATATGCCCACTTCGTCCTAAGGTCAAAAATAATCAGATGGAATGGTTTTATGAGGGCGAAGAGCAATCTGATTTGTCAGACCAGCAAGCTGATTCCGAGCCTTCAGATGATGACAGGTCCGAAAATGAGGGTGAACATGAAGGTGGAAGGAAGTTACAGGAAGCCCATTTGACTAGCCTTCAGAGAGATGGTTCGTTTAGACTTCGCGGGCTCCTAGCAGGTCAGAAGGTGATCACATTACTGGATACTGGTGCTACACACAATTTCATTGATGCACGTTTGGTGGAGAGGCGTGGCATCCAGACAGAGGCATTCGAGGGTATTCGAGTCAAGGTGGCTGATGGATATACTCTCATATGTGACCGAAAGATTACTGATCTTCCGATGAGACTGAACAACTATGAATTCAAGACTGAATTCTATGTTGTTAACATGGGAGATACTGATGTGGTGTTAGGGATGGCATGGTTGCACGATTTGGGTGAGTTCACACTCAATTTGCGTGACATGGAGATGAAGGTCAAGGTTGATGGGAGACCTCATGTCATCAAGGTGATTGAGCGATGGTGAGGATGGTTTCATTGGCGGATGGGGAGGCGCTCATTCGTCATGATATAGTTGGCCAGGCAGCGAGTGCATGTTGATGCAGCCAGCGGGAAGCGGCGGCGAGGTGAAGTACCACCACGACGTTGAATCTTGAGGGAAAGTGTTTGGTGACATTCCCTCTGGTGAACCTCGGAGCGAGCCGCGAACATATCCGGTGAAGTTGGAAGGCGGCAAAGCGGTTATGATCACTCCCCTCTGAGACATCCGAAACGACTCAAGGATGAGATAGAGAAGACCATCAATGAGTTGTTAGCTATGGGGCATATCAGACCTAGCAAGTCACCTTTTGCTTCATCGGTTGTATTGGTGAAGAAGAAGGATGGATCACTTCGGATGTGTATCGATTACAGGCAGCTCAACAAAAGGACAATTAAGAATAGGTACCCCATCCCACGCATTGATGAGCTGATTGATGAGTTGCACGGAGCCGTCTTCTTTACGAAGATTGATTTGAGATCAGGGTACCACCAGATTCAGATGAGGGAGCAGGATATTGAGAAAACCGCTTTCAGATGTCATTGCGGTCACTTCGAGTTCTTGGTTATGCCGTTTGGTCTAACCAATGCACCTGCCACCTTTCAGGCGACTATGAACAAGGTTTTCAGTTCTCAGTTGAGGAGGTTTGTGTTGGTCTTCTTCGACGACATTCTGGTTTATAGCAGGTCATGGGCGGAGCACCTGGCTCATTTAGATGCAGTTCTGGGTATCCTGGCAGATGAGTCATTCTATGCTAAGGAATCCAAGTGTGAGCTCGGTATGGAGGAGTTGTTATATCTGGGGCACATCATCAGTGCCAAGGGAGTGAGTATGGACCCTGAAAAGGTCCGAGCTATAGTGAGTGGCGGTACGAGGAGCATACATTTCCGGAGGTTTCATTAAGGTTGTG